>CATIWR010109020.1:0-51003 GCA_949677035.1 Omphalea diandra
TCAACCTTAGTTTTGAAAATTTTGAACATCTGAATAGCATCTGATTTCTTTTTTATCAAGTATAAATAACCATAATGAGAAAAATCATCAATAAATGTAATAAAATATTTATTGCCATAAATAGTAAGTAAATAAGGCCCACTAATATCAGTATGAATAATCTCTAGAAGATTTGAACTTCTATTAACATCTTTCTTTTTATTCTTAATCAATTTACCCCTTATACAATTCACACAAACATCTAGATCCTCAAAATCAAGAGAAGGAAGAATGTCATCTTTTACTAGTCTTTCAATTCTTTCTTTAGATATATGACCTAAACGTTTGTGCCATAATGAAAAAGATTTTTCTTTAATTAAGGATCGTTTGATCATAACATTAGCTTCACAAGAAAGTTCACAATTTCTTACATCATCTAAACACAATCTATATAAATTATCGAATAAAACACATTCACCAATCAATTTGGAATTTAAAAACATATTGGCTCTTTCATTACTAATAGTAAAATGATATCTAATCTTGTCCAAAATAGAAACAAAAACCAAATTTCTCCTAAAAGATGAAACATCAAATGTGTTATTTGAAATTAGACAAAATCCAGATTCCAAGATTAATTTAACTGCTTCTATTTGCTTAATATCTATCTCCAAATTATTTTCAACTCTAAGGTTGGACTCCCTTTCACTTGGCTTTCGTTTGCTTATGAACCCTTTCATCTTTCTTTTTTAGCCAAGCTGTGAATTGATGACAATCTTTTCTCATATGACCTTCTTTATGACAAAAGAAACATTTCACCTTACTTTTGTGGACACTCCCAAAATCTCCCTCTTTCTTGGTCTGATTCCTACCATGCCATTTAAAATTTTGATTCCTTTTAGGAGTATAATAATTAGGTTTAAACTTACTTTTATCATTTTTAGGATCAGCCCTAGGTTGTGTCAATACTATAGCAACCTCACCCTTTTCTTTCTTGATTTTCTTTTCCTCAACATCACATTTGGTTATAAGGTTATTAATAGTCAAGGTAGTGTTTTGGGTGTTATAGGCAGTCTTAATCTGGCTGAATTCAGGAGACAAAGTGTTTAAAACTTATTGAACTATAAATTCATTAGAAATCTCAAACTTAAGACCTTTAAGTTTGGTTTGAAGGTGAAACATATTTAGAATGTAATCTCTCACATTTCCACTATGGTTATATCTCATATCGGTTAACTAACTCATTAGGGTTCTAGTCTCAGCCTTATCGGATACAAAGTATCTATCTTCTACAGTAGCAAGAAAATCTTTGGCGGTAACATCAGTGAATAAATTACTCCTAAGGTATTCAGGAATAGTTTTCCTTATGGCCATAAGATTAAGACGATTCGATTTCTCCCATTTGGCATACAGTTCTTTTTCATCAACATTACTCTCACGGGTGGGTTTAGCAGGCTTGTCTTCATAAAGAACATATTTTATCTCACTCATTCCCAAATAAACTGAATGTCCTATTTTCACCTCTTAAAGTTTATGCTAGTCAAAACTTCAACACTAGTAGTATTATTATTGAGACTAAAAGAGACTGTTTATGATAAAACAAAAGCATGTATTAGAATTAAGCTATGTACAAAAAAAAATTTATAATTTACACAATCTAGAAAATTCTAGCATCACTACATATTCCCTTTTGGGCAGAACATGCACATGCAATAAAATTTCTAGTTATGAAGTACACAATTGAGATCACACTAGTTTCGAGAAATCTATCCCCTTTGGGCAGACAGACTCTCTAAACTAATGCACTTCTAAGCACAAATAGCTTCATCTCAACAAACTCTCCCAAAATCAATGTATCTAATAACCCCCTTTAGGCAAATTATTATATACATTAATTTGGAATCATCTCTTCATTCCAACAAGCACTCTCAAAATCAATGCATCTAATAATCCCCTTTGGGCAGGTTATTATATACATTGATTTGAAATTATCTCTTGGCAAAAATTAAAAAATAACTCTACGAATTTCAATAGATGTTCCACTTTGGCGGTAACACCCACATCAACCCATAAAATTATTTTAATTAGAGATTTATAATAGCTCAATTAAAATACATACTAAAATCAAATATATATTCCAAAAATTATACAAGGTATCAAACATAATATACCTTAATTTTATACACATGATTATTTTCTCATATATGTGCAAAACAAATATTTATTATTTATTTATTTAATTTTATCACAAAATTAATATCACTAAATAATAAATTGACAATTAACTATATATACAAACCACCTAAATACTTATATGTATATACATTAATAATTATTGAAACAAAATTAAAATACACTATGATGAACATGAATAACAGTGTGCTTATCTAAATATTCATCCGTATAAGAAAATAAAAAGGAAATCACTTTAGCTCGATCGGCTAAGCTTAGGCATCGAGACTTGGGGGTTGTGGGTTCGAGAACCACAACAGCTTCCCCTTTCCCTTTTGTTTTTTTTTTGTTTCGTTTTGCAGAATCACATATCCAAGATTCGATGAAGGTGCCGCCGAACGAATCAACCATCATGAATAATCAAACAACATAGAACAAACAATCACAACATATCAAGATCAAGACCAAAACACAACAAATTCATCACTATCGGTTTCCAGCCCATCCAATCTATTTGTGCAGTTCTAAGATCGGCAAACCCAAAACAACAACCAAATCATCCAAAACAAAGACTAAATGGCTAAATCGGAATCACGGCCGCCGACTTTTGGGAGTGAAATCGGAACAGAAAAGACAAGACAAAATCGAGGCTTCTGTTCGGCTAAAGGTGTGTGTTTACCTGTAGAAATCAGAGGCCGATTATGGAGAAGGACCTATTCACTTGCGTAGCTAGGTTTTGGGACCGAAAAAAACTTTTTTAACCCGCGACCTCTAATGAGACTAACACACGCCAACAACCATCTAAGCTAATCAATTAGCTCATGACGGTTGAAGCAAATAAATATCAAAGTGACACAACAACATTGATCATCAAAATATTTTTTTTTATTAACAATACAAAATATTTAAGGTTTTAAATCATGTATGATTCCATGCTCTGATACCATATGTAATAAATTTAATTTATGATCTAGTACATGAATTTAGAACACCAATTTAACAATTAAGCGGAAACAAATTGTGTACCTATTTGTGCGTTGGATCCCAAATTGCTTTGAGTCATGATTACAACCGCTGAAATCAAACACTGGGATAATAGGTCAAAATGGTTAAAAATAAAGCTAGGTTTTTCTCTCCTTGACTTTCTAACAAGACGGCTACAATGGGCGTAGCAACTGGGGTTGTCGATATGAAGGTAGGAGAGAGAACCTAGCCTATTTATAATAAATTTTAACAAGCTCACCGATCACAGGTCTATGTTAAAAATAGACATACACTGACCGTCTTCCATATCGGCCCACAAAAGGTGTCATAAGCTCATAACTCAATTGATCACATTTTAATTGAGCTTACCCCCAAATCAATAAACTATGTTATTAAGTCTCTTTTATAAATAATTAAAATAAATTCATAATTAATATTAGCCCACATAAAAATTCTAACACAGATTAATGTGACGATAGACGGTGGCAACGGTAGCAGAGAAGGTGAAGTGCTATAATCATGCTGGTAGAAAGATATGGATTTAGAAGTGAAGATAGGGGAGGATAAAAAGATATGCGATTTGGGTTTGACAAATACATGTCTATAGCATGTGAGAGTGACAAGAGACACCATGAAACAGTCTATCTATGTATATCTCTACTAAACTTCGAATGGTAACTTCTCAGTCTCATTCCCTCTACCTCTCCATATTCCTTGATCATTTTATTCTCAGTGATGTTCAGTTTGTTTCAGCCAATTCTGTGCATGTTTTCAGTTAACAAAAATTCAATATAGAAGAGAAGTTGAAACTGGGAGTGATAGAAGAAATATATATATATATTAAGGGCATTTTGGTAAACAAAGATGTTTTCTAATAGCACCAACAACATTACCAACAACCGTGGAGGATTATTATTATTTTTTAAAAATAATAAAAAATATTTTTATTCATAAAAAATTATACGACATCTAAAAAAAATAATTTCATGAACTACCACACTAATATAAAATTGATCTTCGATACTATTAATAAGTGTATATTGATTCAGCTACAAAAACATCATTTTATTTTCATCGTGAATTTTTTTCAATGACTTTGCATTTTTATCAATTATTTTATTTTAATAATAAATGTAGATATAAAAAAGGTTGCATTATTTATTTTATTTTTTAAATTTAGTAAGTAATTTTTATATTTGATGTTTGTGTTTGTATTTTTATATTTTTTAAATTTAGTAAGTAATTTTTATATTTGATGTTTGTTTTTGTATTTTTATATTTTTGTTCTTTTTATATCTATAATTTTTCAAAATATTTAAATAGGTTTTATAATAACTGTGATTATATTAAAAATACATTTATTTTTAAATTTTTAGTATATAATAAAATTTATTGAAGCAATTGGTGCATATATAAATATGATAATCATTATTCAATAAAAAAATCTTTTTTTTAGAAATAAAATATATTGATTAAAAGGGAAATAAGCCCAAAATATAGTACAAAAGACAAGAGATCTCTAAGATCTGCTTATTTGGGATTAAACTCAGTAGCATTTGAATAATAAAAATATCCACACAGGTAAATATAATTTTAAAGTACTTTTCCAATAATTTCATTTGCACCTCAGGCCAATACGCGCGAAGTAACGTATCTCTTGTGTATGATGATGATCGTGAGGATAAAAAATCAACTCCTACTCAAGTATAATTTGGCTGAGCTGATCTGAATAATATATCTATATAACCTGAAGTAGTCATAACATCTATATGAATTGACTGTAATGACGTTCTAAATGCATAGCCTATCTCCATTAATAAGTTTATGTCCTTCACAGAGACACCTCTGAGAAAACCAACACATAGATAATTACTGTTTGGGCTGAGAAACAAGCTGAATATAAATTTGGTAGAGAAGGGAATAGATCCCACATATGGCAAAAACCACAAAATTAGAGGAAGTTCAAATCTCTACGGAGGAGTTCTTGACCAAAATTAATCTAAATCAGAGTTATCATGAAAAACATAAATCAATAATTTTCCTTAATTAATTTATTAAATGAATTAATTAATTTATGTTTTTCTGTTGGATGTTATTAATTTGTTATTAAAAGGAGTTGACTATATTGAACACATTCAGAAAAACGCAAGTCAATAATTTTCCAAGCCTTGGCTTGACACTTTTCAAATATTCATTCTATTTTGATTTCAGCCTCGCCTATGTTGGATGCCGTCTCATCTGTTCTCATAATGTCAACTGCTCTATTCTTCTTGGGGCAATCAAATTCCAGGGATTTCTGTTACCATTCTTTTCCAAACATTCTGGTGATTGGTATCCAGCTCACCTTCAAGTTGGTGATTTTAAAGGCCTTGGTTGATACAAGGTTGCCATGTCAATTTCACTTATTCTTGGTGATGGCCTCTACAATTTGATCAAGATAGCAGGAATTAGTATGAAGAAAATGCACAACAATGTGCAGGATGACTTTCCTATCTACGAAAGCTCTACACCACACATGGAGCAGGAATTAAGAAAAGAGATATTCCTCAAAGAGAGAATTCCAACTTGGTTCGCAACTTGTGGATTCATAACAGTGACTATACTTTCAGCAGTTGTATTACTAATCATCTTTCCACCACTTAAATGGTATGTAGTCCTCATCTCATGTATTATTGCACCAATTCTTGCCTTTTGCAACTCTTATGGCACTGGGCTGACAGACATGAGTATGCTCACGACTTATGGAAAGATTGGCGTTTTCATTATTTGCTTCGTTGGTTGGAAAGGATGGTGGAGTAATAGCTGGATTGGCAGGCCGTGGTGTTATTGTAAGCAGTGCCTCTACTGCATCTGATCTTATGCAAGATTTCAGGACAGCTTACCTCACTCTATCATCGCCTCTAGAAATGTTTCTTAGCCAATTGGCAGGCACAGCAATGGGTTGTGTCGTTGCCCCATTAACCTTTTGGCTGTATTGGACTGCTTTCAACGTTGGGTCACCTGATGGACCTTACAGCTCCATTTGCAGTTCTATTCAGACAAATGATTATTCTTTGAACTGAAGGCCTCTCTGAGCTGCCTAAGTATTCGCCAAGTATATTTTGCAGTTTCTTTATCCTGGCTACGGCAATGAACATTCTAAGGGATGCAAGGCCCTTTGAAAAATCGAGATATCTTCTGATTCCAATGGCAATGGCAATCCCAATTTGAGGTAACTTTGCCATTAACATGTTTGTTGGGACAACAATATCATATTTTTGGGCCAGAAAAAGTCAGGAGGATGCAGAAGATAATGCAGCTGCAGTTGCTTCAGGTTTGATATGTGGTGATGGATTTGACAATACCATCAACAATCCTCTCAATTTCAAGGATCAACCCACCTATTTGCATGCAATTTAGGCCTTCTAAGTAGCTGAACAGAGAAGCTGCACTGTCCATTATGTGCTATGTTCTTCTCCACTGCTGCAACTTCTTGTCTTAGGCAATTTTTCATTGTATAGCAGCAACATGCTTAGGCATTATTGTGAATTGACTTGGTTAGGTGGTATCTCCAACTTCTTGCAGTAGTTAGTTTGATCCATTTATAACAATTGAAGCAATATCATGTATAGACACTTAAAATTTTCCATGTACCAGAAAATATATATATATATACACCATTAAATCTTATTACTGGAATTATAAATTCCTTCTCAGTTCTTGTCAAATTTTCTCAACAATTCCAGCTGAAGCAGCTAAACTAAGAAAATCTATGACTCAGACTTGCTAAAATCACAATATCCAGATCCATTTTCGGTTAGCAAATAGAAATCAATATAAAATTGGATTAGTTTAGGCCAATTAATCCGACTCATATATGACCTGAGAAATGAGTAGGCTATCCTACATTTTGACAAAAGAAATATTATTATATAAATAATAAGATTGTAATTTAGATAGGAGGAATAAATCACATCTAAAATTGAGATATTTATATAAGATATATATTGATTAGGTCGACCCATCTTTGCTTCTCATAGTGATATCTGGATATCTCTATTATCAGTAATAACTGTATTCGTTATTATCATTTTTCTCTTATGCTAATCTCTCTCCTCATATCTTCTAGGAATTATTAATCATTTAAGATAAACTAGTCAATAATTTGCATTTTGTATTGCTATATTATTTAAATAATATTTAAAAATATTAATAAAATAAAATATTCATATATAATATATAGTTAGAAAAATAATATTTATTTTCAAAATAGATAATATATGAAAACTAGTTTTTAGCCTTGAATTTTTTGATTGCTTATTTTTTCATTTTTCACGATTCATTATTGTTATTAACAATTATTTTTAATTAGATAGTTTTATATAGAATTCTAACAGCTTATGTGTCAAATAGTTAGTTTGACAAATGTTAAACTTTTATTTCAAATAAATAATATTTAACAAATGACAATCATTTATTTAAAATTGAATTTAAGATAAATTTTATTAAATATATTAACAACATTTTCTCTTTATATATTTATAAAACATATTTGTCTTCTTCTCCATTTATCCTTCTTTTCATATTAAAATTAATCTTATTTTCAAATGTTATTCATAATTTTAAGCACATAAAAGATGAAAATTTTTCATTTTTTTTCTAAATATCAAAATTTATATATAAATATAAATTATAAAAATAAAAAAATTTTAAAATAAAAATCAACCATTTTAATCCATATAAAAAAAATTTATTGCAAAGACTTCATTTCATTCTTGACCTGCATATACTGTATAATGTATAATACATAGTTTGCTATTTTAGTTTTTGTCATTTTCTTTATTAATTTACTATGTTTTATAATTCATAACATATAGTAATTATTATAAGAAAAAATAAATTTTTAAAAACAATCAATATATGTAATATTTTTAGTTTTAAATTCAATTTTAAACAAGTGTTTGTTATATTAATAATATAATATTTTTTATAAATGATATATATATATATATATATATATATATATTGTCATGCGATAAGTAAGTTGATATTTAAATATTTAATTCGTTTAATTAAACTTAAAGAAATATAAAATATTTAATAATATAAAACATTTTTTCCTAAAATTAATTTAAGAATTTTAACAATATAGAAAAAAATTCATCATATTAATCTTTTTTAGGACTTACCAATAATAAGTATTTAATTTTTTATATAATAAATAAAAAAATTAAGAGAACTAAAGAGAAAATAATAGCAATAAAAGAAAAAGTAAAATTATGAATTTTTTATTTTCTATTAAAATAATTATACTATCAAATTATATTATATTAATTTAATTATTATTTTTTATTTAAAAATTATAGTTATATAATAATTTCTATAAAATAAAAATACATTATAAAATAAATATTTATTTATTTAATAAAAATAAATATTAAATTTATTATTATAATTATAATTCGTAAGTTTATAAATAATTCTAGTATTTAATATAATCTGCGGGCACGCATGCTATATGAGGGAATTATCCCTATCATGAACCGGCAATGACAACTTATGCCAACAACACTAATTTAAAAAAATAATAATAATAGAAGATATTTTTATTTATAATTATTAAAAAAATTTATAATTTAGAGTACTGATATAAAATTGATCTTTAATATTACTAATAATTATATATAGCTCAACTTCAAAATTATAGTTCTATTTTCTCTGTAAATTTTTTTTTGATAATTCTACATTTTTATTAATTATAGAGATCCCACAATATATGATATTGTAATGCGATATAAATTGAAATTTATATAAAACATTAAAATAGATTTAAAAAATGATGTTCAATAATATATCATCATATATTATTAAATAATTAATTTCAAACCAATAAAATTCTAAAAAAAGACAAACTTTCACAAAAATAGATAAAATAGCAAAATTAAAACAAAAACTTTCAAAAAAAGAAATAAAACAAAATAAAAATTAACAAATAGAATAAAAATAACTTACTTTATTAAAAAAAATAAAGAGAAAACAATTTACCCCTGATAAAATAAATATACCGGCAATAATTTCAAATACTAAAAAAAAAAAGTTATTTAAAAAAAAAAAAAAGAGAGACAACTTAAGTTTCAGGGAGAAGAATTGGATAATTTGTTTTTGGTGCCAACAAGACTTACCTTAAAATAAGCTAGTACTTCCTTTTTTTTTTAATCATCTATTTTTTTTTTTTCAATCTTTATAATATTATTTGAAAATCATTTTTAACCATTTTAATCAGAAAATGATCTTTTTAGTTATCTTTTCTTTACTAAAGTCTAGATCTACTCATTTTTAAGTTGATTTTTATTTTCTATCTTTTAATTTTGAGGTTTTAGTTTTTTCTAACATAATTTTCAAATTTATTTTTTTACATAAATTTTAATTTTTCATTTTTAAATATACTTTATTTGATTGATCTTAAAATTAGTATGTGATGTTTTCACATTTCTTCCATATAGAAAACTTGAGTTTATTATTGTTTGTAACGATAATTTTATCGTTTAGCTGATGATATAATAAATTATGCAAATTTTAAAAAATATACTTGAAATTTGAAGGATTCAAATTGGACTTGTAAAAAATTATCAAATAGCTGAATAATGACAGTTTGTCGCTGAATAGAATGTGCATCTAGTCATTAATTCCATTAAATATTTTGTCAACTCAATATGTTATTATAAATTCAATTGTCTAGTTTGATTTAGAACTTATCACAAAATGTTATAATCATACAGTATTTTGTATATTCATTTTCTATTAATTTTTTCCAATTATACTGATGAAATAACTTTGTGCAAATATCTGTTTTATTTCTTATTTCTTTTAAAAAAAAAAAACAACTTGACCATCGTCAAACGACAGCGTGAAACTCAAAACGCACTGCAGGAGCTAAGCAATTCTTTTTCTTAATTGATGACCTTAATCACCGAAAAATTTTAATGCACATTGACATCACTGTGTCAAATTATAAATTCATTATAATTTATCATATATAGTCATTTTTATTTTTGATGAATATTACAATGCCTTATGCGATATTATATAATGAAACTGTCATTAATATAATTTTAAAATTTTAATGATAATTTTATTAATATGTGTAATTATTTATTATTTTAGATAATATTTTTAATTAATAACACAAATACACATACGAATTAAAGAATATAATATATTTTTTTATAAAATCATGACAATTTATATATACTTTTACAACTAATGTGCACTTTAAATAATTCTCATTTTAATAAAATTCATATATATAATTAATAAATTACATTCATAAATTAAAGAATTTTACATAGTTATTGTATCTAGGGGTACCAATTTATGTCATTTAATCGTGTCAAGACACATATATAATATAAAAATATTTAATCCGAACACGGCTGGTTTAATTAATCATGCCAAAATCTTTAATATTAATATAAACAAATTTATGAAATAGTTTACATGACATGAGTTGTCTAACCCATTTAATTAATCATGTCACTAATATGTCATTAAATTATTATGACAAGAAAATACAAATTTAATCTAAAAACATATAAAAAATTAAAAAAAACTAATTTTTAACTAAAAATTATTTATATATTAAGAAAATATACGTATAAAATATTAAAAAATATAAGTAAATATGAGGTTGAATTTAAAAATATTTTATATGTATATAAATATATTTCTTTAAATTGTGTTTAAACATGTATATTTGTGTCGTGCATTACATATTAATCAATTAATCCAATTATATGATTATTTTTAATTGTGTTTATTACGAGTTAGACATATATTTCTTTAAATCGTGTTTAAACATATATATATATTTGTATCTTATATTACATATTAATTAATTAATTTAATTATATAATAAAATTTAATTATATTTATTACGATTTAGACTGATCAACTTATTTAAATATATTTTTTGTCACGTAATAAATTGGTTGACTCGTTTGTTATTCGAACATGTTTATGTAAACTCAAATACACTATTTGTTATGTTTAATTAGTCCTACAAAAAAATTGTAAAAACTAATTGTAGATGACGTGGCATGTAAATGTAATCACCGTACGAAAGATAACCGGACAAACCCAATTGCTGATTTCCACCTTGATTATTCAACATCGCCGTTCTACTCTCCTCTCATTTGTTCATCTTTTCCTCTTTCTGCGACCAGATTCAGTTTCTCATCCGCTGCTTAATCTCACACGTGAGTTTATTTTATCCCATTTTAACAATTCCTTATTCCTGATTAGTATGTCGGCGATCACTTTTATTTGCTTTCAGATCTAGAATTAGATTAGATCGGATATTAATCCCTATTTTGCTTTCCTCATCAGTTTTTTTTCGTTAATTACATAATTTACGAGTAATATGAGGTTAGGTGGATATTATAATTGGGCATGATTAGTTGCTGTTTTTGCTTTTTAATTATTATGTGAAGCGTATTTAGTGTCTGAATTGGAAATAAGTTTTAATAGTTTGGGTTAAATGTACAATTTATTTTGTATTTTTGTAATTTTAATAGCTTGTGCCCCTTTGTTAGTTTAAAGTTCATTTGCAAATTTTGTGGGTTGTTATAGAATTTGAATCCAGCTCAACTTATTCCATGGAATTAGAAATTCTGAATTACAAATGAATTTCATGAAATTTTATGGAATTCACTTACCCCAAACAAGTTCATAGTGTTCCTTTCTTAATCTGCTTTCAGCAATCCATGATAGGAGCTTGTACAAATTGAATCTTGTTTGTTTCTTTGAAATGGGAAATTCTAAGATTTAATGCATTAGGATAGTTGGTTCCTTTTTAGTGGTGACCAATCTTTGATGCACGAAACTGAGTGGTGCTTTGTGGTGCGTATGATCAAATTAATTGTCTTTCAAGGAAAGGAAAAGTTGGTTTGATGAGGAGATTGAAGAAGGCGGACACCATATGAGGATTTACATGAGACCAATGTTTCAGCCTTCAAAAGTGATGTGCCTTTTCCAGTGAACTCCTTCTATTAAACAAGGATATGGCATATTTTTAAGTAATGCACTGATGGAATTAGAGGGTTTATAGTGATAAGTAGTATAAAGCTATTGTGAATGGATGTACGAAATGTAACTTTGCCTTCTGGAAGGGTATGTTGGTATTCAGTTGAGGAACTTATGCTTGTTTAAAAACAGATAAAAGAATTTTTTGGGTTGACGTGAAATTGTGAGCTCTTACCTGATTAGTGAGTTTTCTTTGAGTAGTGCTCTAATTTAAATTTTCTCTCATTTTTGCATATGTTGCTGAGACATGGTAATTTTTTATTCATAAAGAAGTTTATTTTATGGATGCCAAGACTCTTGAGCACTCCAAATTGTGTAACCAACAGGCATCTCTCTGTAGCTTCTGTGACAGATGATTTGTAACTAGCAAGTGGCAACTCATTAACACCATAGGATTTCTGAAGTGAGAGAAAATTGTTATTTAGGTTTGGCTTGATCTGGGTTCTTTCTCCCCCACTGTTAATATTGGCTGGCAATTTTTCATTACATGTCTATAATTCATTTCATTTTGCCAAAAGCTTGATGCCTTCTGCTTGCTCTCTCTAGCCATAATGCCGACGAACACAAAAAAACATCATAATTGAAAATATTGTTTAGGATTAAATTTGTGAGATTTTAGTTGCATGCTCTCCTTACTGCAATGATTGTTTAACTTTTCTTCTTCTGCTTATGAATGTTAATTAGAGTCTTGGAATGCTTGTCAAGATATTTTTCACTGGATTAATTGGGCATGTATCCTGCATTTTAAAGTGAAACATATGAATCCTAGGTTATTCCTTTGGCCTTATTTATTAATTTAAATTGCAACAAAGCCCAGCTATGTTTCATGGTTAGACTTGTCTTGGTCATTGATTTATTTTGCAGTATGAGCCTTGAATGATGACCTGACCTGACTCGTAGCATTGCTTAATGGATACATTCGCACACTATATTTAAAAGGTGTTTATCAGTTTTTGCTTCTTTTTGTAATCAGTTGCTTATCCTATATGCCTTTTTGTGATTTTTTAAATCATAAATGTGTTTAGTAGTTTGCTGTGTCTGGTACTGCTTGTTGATAACGATCTTTTAAATTCCAATGCAGGATGTCAGAACCAGAACCACCTTTTCGACCAAGAGAGAAGCTCCTGGAGAAGCAAAAATATTTCCAGAGTGTCCACAGGCACACATATTTGAAAGGACCTTACGACAAGATCACCTCTGTTGCCATTCCTTTAGCTTTGGCGGCCACCTCATTATACCTTATTGTGAGTTCATTTCCACTTCTGGACTGCTGATATTTTTTAGGCTCTACCTACACTAATATAAAAGTGTCACTTCTGTATAAATTTCCATCAGATGACTTTCAAATATTATGGATTTTCAGGGGCGAGGGATTTATAATATGTCTCATGGGATTGAGAAGAAAGAATGAGGAGGCGTCCTGTTGTTTTCTGCTCATATTTTGAAGGATTATTCACACTTACACGAAGAGTAGTGTTGTTTTTTAAGTTTTTATGTTTAGTGCCTTTAATAATTGTTTAGTTGGTGACTTCTGGCTACCAATGGCAGTTGGACACTTTGCTGTTGATGGATTTATTTTCCTGAGTATTTAATATCGAATCATTGAATCTCATGGTCAACGCATGTCTATAGACATTTTTGCTCTCAGGTTGAACTATTTTGCTTCGTATAAGATCTGTATGGCCTTACTACGCGTTTTGAACCACTTATGCTTTGTTGCTGGAGTAAAATGAGTACAATCAGTTGCTGTGTGATAATCATCTGGCGCAAGGAAGTATATTGCTCAACTCTGGGCCAAATACATAAGTTGTTCCCTTGACTTGACTTATCATCGATTAGTCACCTTGATACTTCACTTTTGATGTTAATCAATTTAACATTTCAATTTTTATTTTTAATCTATTTAATACTGATTTAACAATCAAAGAACATGTGAGTTTTATGCAATTATTTCTGAATTTTTTTTTTATATAATTGAACTAAAATATCTTCATCTTTTAGAGTTTGTTCAAGCCTAAACAATAACTCATCACTTCCTTCTGGCATTTTTCATGGAACCATTATTGGTGGTCTCTCTTTTTTTTTTTTTTTTCCTTTGGTTATATAATGCATTCTCTCAATTAAGACAAACACCAATTATACTTACCCATGAATTTGAGAAATGGGGATAAAACAAACACCAACTATATTTCTTTGGTGATCCTCTAGTTTCAAAATCTCTGTTTCCAGTGTTTGCGAAACAGAATAATAACTTGGATAAGCCAATTGGAATTGCCCGTCGACAATATCACTGGGTTGCAACGAAAAAGATTCAAGCAGTCTCGACCCCACAAAGCTAGAAGTCGATCCGCACCACCAGTGGCATTGTAGATGTCATAGCTATGTATTGTTGCTGAAGCTATAGAGCAGTTCGAGATCTGGAGCATAACCAATTCCAATTTCATAAGCGAATCCTTTTTGTTTGTGACTGGAAGCCAAGTGTTATGTGAACATCTGATTCTGGATGACCTTGTATTTTAGCAGATTAGTTTATTGCTTATGGGAAATCAAGAGATACTGCCCAAGATATTGCTTCCTAGATCTGGCTTGTTGTTCTTGATAATTTGGACAAAAAAGAGCACAGTGATGGTGGATGAGGAGGGCCAGTAGCTTGATGGTGGTTTATTTGAAGACAGTAGTGGCAAGGCCGGCGGAGGAGGGGATGGCTGCAGTGGACGTGGAGGGGATGAAGTGCATGGGGTACACTTCTCATTAACAAGTCTAGGCACGATACTCTCGTCAAGGTTTCTTGAATTTGTGCAGCACCAAGAATCATAAGAGAGAGTAAAATTGAGAAGAAAAAGTGAATAACGTGAAAAAAAAAATGATTTATAGAGATGTACAAGATTTCAATTTGTTGATGACATTTTTTTTAAAAAGGAAGATTAGAATGGAAGAAGATTATAATAGAATGGATGGAGGAAGATTAGAAAAGAAGAATTGATAACAATAGTTTGTTTGATGGAATATAATAGAAGAAGATTAAAGAAAATGAGAAAAATGAATGAGGATATTTTCGTTCAATTAAAATATAAGATACTGAAAATATATCATTCATCCGCCTTATAGCGCATTAGTTACACTCTTTTGCCGACATCACTAATTTATGTTCAATTGGTTATGAATAAATTGTAATGATTCAATGAGTTAAAAATAAAAAAATTAAGTATTAAATTGCTTAAAATTAAAGATGAGGTGTTAATATAATCTTTCGCGAATAATTTAAAGGGCAAGTTATGCATTTGGCCCTCAACTTTGATGCATGTTTAAGCAAAAAGCTAGATCCCAAGCCTGGTAGAATTATTCTCATCTCGTCTATATGAATATTAAATTAAATAGTAAATATAATAAAGCTCGGTTTGAAATTATGCAGTGAGTTCAACAGTAAGGCATGGTGATTTGAGTAATTTTGGATGGATATAAAGGGCGTTTCCTAAGATTGTTTTTCTCCTTTTACATTTAGTGTTTATGTTCTGGGTTGGGGGTCAGCCTTTTTATTCGTTCATCACCTATGCAGTTTGTGTAAAAAAAAGTACTAACAAAAAAGGGAAATTGGAGGAAAGAGGAGAAACGGAAACTTCAAGTTCAGGATTTCCTTAAATATTATTGATGTCACTGTTATTAGTACCAAGAAATAAAATAAAAATAAGATTTTTATTTTTGTATTTGATACTGTAATTCACTTTAAAAATTTAAAAATAGAATTTCAAAATTAAAATAGTTCATTATTCTTTCTATTATTCGGATGCATCAAATAAAAAAATTGAAATTTTAAAACACTTATTTTACAATAGAATTTCTTTTTATTTTCTAATATAACTAAACATGCCATAATATAGCTCATATTGTTACCAATACCTATCTACTCTTTTTTAGGGTCAGAGTGCAGGACATAGAGAATTCTGCATTGAACTAAAAAACTGAATTGGATCTGTTTTGAATAAAAATATGCTGAAAATAAAATAAATGAGATAGTTATGATTCTTCATGTATTTTCAGACCAAAAATCGGATAAAAAATGTCCTGTCTCTAAATTGAACCGAAATCATTGAAAATACACACATACACATATATATATATAGCATTCAACTTATATGATTTGCAAAACTAATTAATTTTTTAATTTAAATATTAAACTTATCAATTTCATTTAATTATTTATATGATTTATCCAAATGAAATACGTAATGATCATTATCAATAATTTTATTCATTTATTATAAATTTTCTCTCTTTTTAAATTAATGGTTGAATAAAAATGTTTAACTAATTATCATTAATAATTGATATGAAATCAAAAATTTATACCAACACAATTCAATTCAACTAATCTTCAATCCCAAGTTAATTAGGGTCGACTATATAAATTTATTTTTTCCACTCAGAGCAATTTTAAGCCACATATTCGAAAAGATATAAAGTCTCTAAGTTATTTTTGAAAATTTTATACTAATTAAACTAATTAATTGGTTGGAATTTAACTTCTCAATTTCAATTAGTATGTCAATACAATAATATATATTTTCAACTTTATTTATTTTAAAAAGCGATATACATAAATTTTTTTTAGTGACATAGAAAATTGATAATTAAAAACTAGAAATACTAAATATTCGAACCACATTAAACTGAACTGAAACACACTAAAAAAATCGAAGAAGTGAACTAAACTGTTCTGAAAATTTGAGATGATATTAATTTCTCAAAAAAGTTTTTTAAAAATTTGAGAAGATTTCAGAAAATTTCCAAATTTTTTAACTATCTCGTTCTATGCTTACCCCTACTCCATTTAGATGTCACAAAATTTAGATTATTTTTAACTTCCAAATATTTTTCTACTCACATTTCCATTGTTAAACTAAATTTTACTAGAGTTTGAAATTTAAAATAAAATATTATTTATTGTCTTTGTTATTGATAATTTTACAGTAGATCAATTAATTGTATCTCAAATTTAATTTAGGGTGTCAACAAAATTTTATTTTATTTTTTGTATTATAACATCAAGTATGATAGATATCGTTATCAATAAAAATATGAGGTTATTTATTAATTTTATAACAGAAATGATATCATAATTTTAAAATTAAGTTAATATATGATTACTAATACTATTAAAAAATTGATGTTTTAAATTTTAAGATAGATTTTTTTAGATATCACGTCCTATTTTATGAATAAAGATTGCTTAAATTCTTATAACAAATAGTGGAATATTGATTAAGGAAATTTTTTTTAATAAATTGAGTTCATCACATAAAAGAGTAAATTACTCAATTAAAAATAATTTATGTAATATATTTTAAATATATATTTATAAATAATTGTGAAATATAAAATAACTATATCAATAACTGTTCTATTTTAAGTTTAGTTTATATTAAAATTTCTCTATAAAGACATATTTTTTAGTGGCCAGAGACTCCATTTGTTTCATGAAAAATATTTTTCATATTTTTTTCTTTTTAGTGTATTCAAAAAAATCAGTAAAAGAAAAATATTTTCTTGAGTAAAAAGAAAATGAAACCATTTCTTAAAAAATGATTTTCTATTTTAAAAATAAAAGTTATTTTATAAACTTTTACACACTTAAAAAAAATATAAAAACTAATCAAATATACAACAATTAAAATATCAACTATGATCAATCACCTCCGGTCACCATCGACTAACACCACCATAGTCATCAAACAAAATTTTAATTTTATTATTTCTACATATTTTTGCATTTAATTATACATTTAAAATATAAAATTTGATGAATTTAAAAAATTTTAATAACTTTTTAAAGAAAAATTCAAACACATCAAACACTAACAATTTATTTTATAATTTTATATATAATCAAATAACAGAAAAGAAATTATTTTTTACAAAGTGAAGCCCAAAAAAAAATATTGTCGCGATATGATCAAAAATTTTTTTATTAATATATATATAAACACACGATTAAAATTATAATATATTTTTTATAAAATTATAATAATTATATAAATATATATTAATTTATATATCTCACACGTACATGCTTTTCCCAATGGTGGCTTCAGAAGATCAACTCGCACAACACCTTAGACTTCACATACATGTGACAAAGACTTTTATCACTTGTCCAAAAAAAAAAAAAAACATTGACTTGACGTTGCTATAACGAACCAGGGAAGTGCAGCCTCACACGTAACTGAGCAGAAGCTGTCCACACGGAATCTTAACCAAATTATGAACCTGGAAGCCAAAAAACGCGTAATCATGTAGGTACGACATCAAACCTTCCAAGAATCAAAACAATCCAAGACCTGAAAATGGAATAGTAATACCAATACATTACAATAAAGGAACAGAACAGAAACATCGGAAAGCAAGCACAAGAGTCAAGAATGGCATCAATGGCAACCCATTTCTCTGCCACCCTGTTCCTTCTCCCCATCGGGCTGCGCCGCCTCTTCTGCTCCTCCTCTCTGTTCATCAAGAATCCATCATTATTCAGATCCAAAACATGGTATCTCTCTGATCCCAAATGGAAGAATCTTGATTTATATATCCTTACTGTAGCCCTCCCCATTGCTTCTTTTTCTGGAATCTTCCTTTTCTTGTCCTTTTCCGGTCACCCCACTTACCGTTTCTCATTCCTGCATCAATCTTTTGTTCTTTTCCTTTACTGGGTCTTGACCATTTTGTTTCTTGTTCGTGATAGTATTGATACATTAGCTCTTAACGATAATTTCTTGTTTGCGTGCACTGGGATTGTATTCTTTATGGAGTATTCAGTTATTGGGAAGGGGATTTCTGGTGTTGTTGGTGGAGTCTTTTATGGCATTTGCGGTGATTTGACCGTTGTTTGTGGATGCTGTAGCTTGTATTTGGCTGTTAGGCCTAGTGCCTTTTTTGCGGAGTTTTGCTTTTGTTGTGGGTTGGTTTTAAGGGGGACTTGGTTTTTGCAATCTGGGTTGTGTTTGTATACTGATGCTTTTGCCTTTAAGGGGTGTCATAAAATAATGATTTTGCCTGGAAGTGAAAATGGGGAGTTGAGGTGTGATCTGGAAGAGGATGGATTGAGGGGCGTGGCATTTGCTAATTTGTTGTTTATGGGGCATGCAATTGGTGTTTTAGTTGTCAGCTTGGCGGTGTTTGGGTTGTCTTCAATTAATAGGAATTCGAGGCATGGCGAGGCCAGTGGTCCGTTGCTGGCAACGCTGGAATCTGACGCTACTTTGGTGCGTGCAATTCCTGAATTTGAGCTGGAATGAAATGTATGGCCTTTTTTTTTCCCCCCCTTTTTTGCCTTTCATCTCCCTTGTACAATTTGCTTCAATCAAGTATAAAGATTCTTTGTTCTGTAAGTATGATCATTGTATCTTCTGGCATATTTTCTCTTCACATGAAGAAAATTGTTAAATAGGTTATCTTTTAATCAAGTGGTAGCTCTTATCTGCGGATGCTTATCTTCAAGTTTTCATATTTTTGTCTGAGGTTAATGAATCATGCTGGCAACAGTGTGAATGCTTTCAGATTAATATAGGTGGACTAATCTGCTGTCTTATTTATGTCCTTCGGTGAGAGGCAAGCTCATGATGCAATGCAAGAAAGAAATCTAGAGCAGGAAATTTATTGTATGCTCAAAATGCTTATATTTGTTGGCTTAATATGATGTTAATGCTGTACAACATAGCCAAATGGAAGTTATGCTCATATTTGTTGGCTTAATATGATGTTAATGCTGTACAATCTAGCCAAATGGAAGTTATGTCATTTTCATGCAGTGCTTCTGAAGTTAATCCTCTTTTTAATTCTCCAATTATGTGCAATTAAAATAAAATATGATTCATATTTTTAATACTGCCTCAGATAGAATGCAGCCACTGAAACAGTTTTAGCTCATACATCACTGTATTTGTATTCAGAGGCTTGTTGCTATTGCATTTGGAATTATTTATAGAAAATGCCAAACCAAGTATTTAAATTTGAATTTTTAGTCTAAATTTTATGGGGAGGGATTTTGGCTTTTGAAAGAGGAGAAAAAGAAAAGGTATGTCTCAACCTAATTTTTAGTGTGCATTGGAAATCATGCATATAAATAAAGGAAAAAAAAAAATCTACATTCATCTAATTGCATTGTTAACATGGGCACGTGTAGTAGCTTAATGAGGTCAGATATGAAACACATGATTACTATTGAGTAACGGTTTCTGCCTACTTCCATTGGCATAGATTACAGTTGCATTGCAGCAGGCTTTGGAAAGAAATGTACGCAGGAGTTACCCATTGTCACTGGTATCTCATTGACCTTTCTGTCTCTCTCTCTTGCATGCACATACACATGCACACACAGAATTTTTCTTGGTTTTTTTCCGTGTACACATGAACATCTATGCACTGGTGAAATTGCACCATTTCTTGAAAATCCTCGTATGGATGTCATTTTATCTGCTTCGTACATTTTTTATGCTTTTCTGCTAGTTTAGGCATTCTGGTTTTTTATCATGCTTTTCTGTTTTGGCTTGGTTACAAGTTCTTTGAGTTTCATGGAAATTATGTACCGAGTACATCTCAATATCTTCTGGTTTCTGTGGTTGTAACATGCAAGTTTATTAATCAGACAAATAGCCTAGAATCGTTAATGCCTATCTAGCTGTCTTAAAAGGTGTTTTAAGCAATGTAATCTGGTAAGGGTTTTCATTCTCAGAGTTACATAGTATAGTGGCAGCGGGTAAGTAAAATTTCTCTGAACTAAAATGTCATTGCATAAGAAAGTGCGCAACTACTTATTCTGATTGTGCATTAACTAGTTTTAACTGTAAACTTCTTAGTTTGTTGTAGTTGTCAATGTAACTAGTTAAATTTTTAATGTGCTGCGTCTGATGGCTGTAGAGAGGCTGAAACTGTTTTGTTGCATTTCTTCACAATTTAAGACTTGAATAACACAGTTTTTCATGTCCTATCATAAAAGGCTTTTGTTAATTATCATGGAAGATATAGAAGTCCACGAGTGGCACAATATTGCATGTCTTAGTTTGAAACAAGACTATGAAATATGAGATATAAATTAATCTAGTTTAGAATATCTCATTGGAGAAGAAAACTTGGAGTTTGTCAACCATCGCCTCCGAAATCACCCAAATCCACAATTCGAAAACGAATTCGCTTGATCTTTCGGATGGGTTCACCACATCTTTGTTTAAGCATTGCTGATTTTGGGAAACTGTCCAGTTTTCTAGCATACTTGCATCCTGCATGTGCTGGAAGGCAAACAAATATGAATTAAAACCAAAATTTTTTGCAAATTGTCACTTTTATGTAAATTTTATTGCGATGAGATTGATGAGCAAACATGTAATGATATTATAAAACAGTATGGTGGGTAGATTAGCTAAGCATTTCTCAGAAATGTATCCATCAAAATGTAGAAAGATACTTTGGTGCCTCTGACAAAAAGAGAATTTAATAATTTATCCCTTTTCTTTTCTTTAAGTTCTTCTTTATGTTATCTTTAATGTAAAATCACCTCAAAACATACCTTTAATCTTTTTATCATTGTCATGTTCTTTCTGATTTTTCTTGTGCAGCAGCTGCAAGTCATGGCAAGAGAATTAGTCTTGCTGACTTGTTAACTCAAGCTCTCTTGTTGAAGGTTTCTTCAGTAATTTAAACTAATATCTGCTTGTTTTTGCAATGTTAAGTTGTTAGGTTCAGTGTGGTATGTAGCAGAAAATTAACTAAAAAAAATGTTTGTCTGTTGCAGAGAAGAAAAAAGCCTTTAGCAAGACAGAGAACAGTGTATTTTGGTTATAAGGTTTCTAGTTCAGCACCTCAACCATGCTTTCCAAACACCTTTGCATCCTTCTCTTTATGAAGCCTCGGGTGCCCTATTCAAAGATCTTGTTAGCCAAAAATGTATGGACTCCTGACTCCACCAATTACACACCCTGTTCTCCCCAAAAAAACATATGCAGAAACAAAAGCCTTTGTAGAAATGTTACCTTTCCCTGGTTTTTCACAGAGGCATAGAAGTTTAATAAACTCCATATAGTCTTATCTAGTTTTTTACCTTGAACATGACGTGATGAAATATCTGAAATATTGTCAATAGGTTAGTCTGAGCATGCTCAAAACTATTTCTTTTGTGAAAAATAACTAAAAAATGAGAAATAAAAATAAATGCTACCACTAATATTCAAACAAAACGTATATAGTCATTGAAGTTTCGACCTTAATTTTGTTTGTCAAATATGTTTACCAATCATGTTACTTTTTCTTCTGTTAAAGATAATTTTTGCCAATGTTTATTTAGAGCATGATATGCGTGGTTTTTTTATTCAGGATAGGGCAATATGGTACCAAAAGAAACAAACCCCCCATTGGTGCTCAAATCTTCTATAGATTCTCCTCTCAGTTCTGGTGGAGGAATGGGTGACCAGGTGCATGGTGGTGCTTTAGCACATTTTCCTGAACTTCCCACATCCATAAGCTCCTATTAATAATGAACATGGAGAATGATGATGAGGTACTGTTATTCCCAAGAGAGCCAAGCAGAGGATTTCAGAACCAAAAATATTGAGAATATCTAGTATCACAAACCTGAAAAAAGGCTGTTGCAATGATCACATCTGAAGGTTCTTTAAAGCGCATAGGAAATACTGCCGTGATTTTTTGTGGCTGTTCAACACATGAAATTTAGTCAAACTGAATTTGGATAAAAATTTGCAGTGATCTTCATTCAATAGAAGTCAGTAGAGGCCCTGTTGCCAATCCTGAAAGGTGAGTATAGCATATTGTTGATTATATTGAGTGATTGAAGAGGATGATTTTAGTAGCTTTTAAATGAAATATTGATATTGGTGAATCTTTCTCTAATCTGTTTTGAGCAGTCTTGTGGAGATTTACATGGAGGCTATGACTGGATGAATTTAGCTGACTAATTTAAGTTGCTGAAATATTTGTAATTATGCAGAAGTCAAAGAAAATAGCAAAATTGTATCCATGAAAAAAGCTAGACTGCTATTCATGATTTATGGATTTTGAACTCAATGGTTGGAGAACCATTTTTATAATTCTTGAAGATTGTACTTTTATCGTGTATATATTAGGTTACAGGTTGACTGGAGTATTGATTCTAAAATTTTTTATTTTCGAATTGTGTAATGATATCTCTTAATGAAGTCTAGCAATCCCTTTGGGCTTTACTCTACGCCTTATTCATGCTGAAGAAGTTGATGCTTCTTGTCTAGAAATTACCTGTTTGATGACATAAAAGGCATCTCTTGGTTGATAGACAAGTTTGATTGGCTTATTCATCCCCTGTGATGCTTCCAGGGAATTGACATTCTCCAACATTTTGTTTAGCTGGGAACTTAGTATTACTGCTTGCACTGAAGAAATTTGACTAATCACCTTTTCAGAATCTGGGACAGAAACACAGGCAAGCATAACAATGGAATGTGGAGATATGATGGCTTCGATGAACTTGAATATCATATCCATTTAAAGAAAATGAATATGAATAAGAGTCTAATTATCTCCTATTAGGATTATTGTCCTTTATTTATTCAGTACAAATTACTTGAAGATGAAAGATCATGTTGTTAAATTTGATGCTGTACATAAAATTACTTAGTAACAAGAATTATTTAGACTATACTTCCTTTAATGATAGTTCACCTATCCAATTTGAATGTTTTCATCCTTGTTCAGGAGAATTATATATCTAAATGTCTTATTGACAGGTGGTGCTACAAATCTGAGTGTACTTCTTTTCAGGATTATTATCAGCTATTTTTTAAATTTCCTGCATCCATTTGTCTCTGAACAGTAGATGTGGATGTCCCTTCTTAGCTCTTGAAAGTTAAAGTGGTGATGCTGGGACAAGCAGGAAAATTGTTATAAAAAGAACATCTATGAAGGGACTACAATTATCTGCTTGATCAAAATGGCAGGTGCATACTGTCTACTTCCTGTAATTAAAGTTTTGTTCTACACTGTCAGTTTGTCTTTTGGTTTTAGCACTGAATTGACGTTTATTAGCATACACATTTCTCTTCTGCTAGTTCTACAAATTCTTTGGTTTAATTCGCAAAATTTCCCTTGTCTATTGAGCTCTTGCAAATAACTTGAGTTTTGTTTAGTAAAATTACCTCTTTTATGGTTTTGCCTTTTTCTATTATATTCCATGTAGAACAAGGCAAAAACATAAGTTAAAAAGATATTTACAAACAAGGTGTTACTCATTTCATTTTTCCTTTAATTTCAGCAGTTCAAGGCTTTTTGCCATGTTTTGCTTTAAAAGCTGCATTTTAGGTTCTCTGTAAACCCTACTTTGACCTTGTTTAATATAGAGCAGTATATCATCTTTATGCTTCTTATGATAGTCAAGGAGGATAGTAAGGTACTCAAGAAACTGCTAACTTAAAATTAATAATGAAAAAAAGAAGATTTAGGATTACTCAAGAAATATTTAAAGCCCAACTGCAAACTGCTCGTAAATTAGAAGGAATAGTTATGTTAAAAGCAACTAGTTGTATGCTCTTATACACCATATGAGTGATTTGGAGTAGCAGCAAACCTTTTTCACTTGGAATCTTGGCAAAATTTAGTTTTAGAGTGAGCTGATATCCTTCTCTTGAGGGTTCAACAATTTCCACTGCATCAGAACAAACCTCCTTAATCATTTGTGTAGTTAATCTTGAGAACCCATATGATTGCATAACTCCTTGGGAAAGCAATGGAGTTGATATTGACAGGTAGTTATGATCTGGATCTGCTGCTGAAGACTGTTAAACTCATTAGTATTCTCAAATATTTTGTTGAAGGCCAAAATTATATGCACACTCAGATAACAAGTAATATTGAATTCCATTGAAGAAATAGAACCTGGATGTTAAAGAAGTCAAATCATGCAGAGCCTGCTGAACACTTACCTGTATGTGGCATTTGACGGCCCCAAATTCATACAAGTGATGATCAAGCTCCATAGGTTTTTCAGCACTATCATGAAAAAAAATATATATATTAATTGTCATTCACCTTATTGAATAAAGTTGTGCAACTTGAGCTACAACCCTTTTACTTGATGGGAAGTGAAGAAGAAAAAAATTCATTGCATCAATGCCCTATTATTTCATGGCTTCTCAGTTGTTCCGAGTGATTTTTCTTTTCCTCATCCAATAAAATAAAGGATTATGTATAGTTGGGAGCGTGGTTTGGGAGGATTCTAGGGAGTATGAGGTTTATTATATTACAAGTCCAAGAGATACCCTAGCAAAAATCATCAATTTTCCTTTCCCTTCGTCCCCACACCTTCTTCTGTTCTCTCCTTCTTCAGATATATTATAGATAACATTATTCATTGTTAAGGACTTCATTTCATATTTAAGGCTGTGTTTATCATGATTTAATCGCAGCTGGAGAGCTTAAAAGGTATCACATATGATTGTGCTTTCTTTTATCTAGAAACGTAAGAGAAATAATCCATGAGTAGATCTTCTCCACTTCCTTTCAAATACAAGTTTGTCGCTAGAAAATGGTGACAAGTGACAGGTCCATCTCGTGACCAATTAGTAGGATACGTCATTTTGCTTATCTACCTGGAAAACACATCTTGTCTGCCATATTTTGTTAGCCATAATCTACTAAGGAAGCTCTACAGCTTCCCTGGATAGTAGTGTTTCATTTGACTGTCCATTTGTCTAGACTTGGTCTCATTCATCTCAAAATTTAAATAATTATCTATATTGTACTTTACTTGTGTTGAAGTTATTCAATAGGTAGAGAACGTGATGAATTTTGAAAAACTTACGTTGAAAGAGGTGCAATAACTCACAATACATATATGCAACAATAGAGTAGGTAGTAAATTTAACTATCATGTTTATGTTGTATGGCAAGGGCTTCTTGTTGTAATTGAGGATGCCTTTAGGCAAAGAGTACAGCTGTAGGGGCTTCTATGTCCATTTCCCCGGCTCCCTTTTCACCATCTGTAATTTTGGTTAGATTGAACTGTTGTTCTGAAACTTTTTAATGGTTTATACTGAATTTATTGATTGCTAATCTTGTCAATAAATATCCCATTAGATGTTTCCTTAGCAAATCATATACATCTACACGCCCACATACATATATATACTATTAGATATGAAATTAACAAGTAAAACAAATCATGTTCCTTTTTTTTTCAGGGATTATATGTGCTTGCCGATACAACCTGAGCAAGATCTACCTCAGAGCTGGTGATGTCCTCTCAAAACTTGGCATGCTGAGCTCTCTTCTCATCTCCTAACCTCACATAGTGGTGAAGGTAAAAAACTTAGATATACACAGGTCTGATTCCACAATGGATTTTTCCTTGAGGACTTGAGTAAAAATTAAATTCCAAGTGTGGCAATCATGCTTAGCTGCCTTTGAAGGAAAGTGGCAACTCTCATTCCATTTCTCATGTGTCACTAACTTTGGTTTGTAAAGGACGCCAGATAGATCACCTGTCATGTCCACTGTCCATATCCTCTATTATGAGGTTTGTTCATTGCAAATATTATTTAATCAGAACCAATTTGGCAATATCTGCATGAGCTTTCCAAGAAATTATAGTTGATTTTCATTTTTTTTTAAAATCTTATTATTGATCTGTGATGAATATTGAGTACCATGTGCCGCATTATGGAATTAAAAAAAATTTAATATTGACATCATTTTAGTACGTTCTGATTATTACAATTGAATTAAATTATATCAAACTCGTATGCTTTATGTCTAGTCTTTTCAACATGTGAATATTCTTTTTAGCTTGTAAATAGTTATGTTGTGTCTAAATATATTACATGCAACATCATATCATAAGTGAATTTAACCCCACATTCTGATGTTGATGCTGAAATGTTTCAGTTTTATACATAAGGATGAAATGAAATGAAACGAAACGCAAACTCTTCTTTTATAAAAACGGAACAACAGAAACCATTAATTTGACTTCACAAAGAATCAGAAAAATAAAATAAAACACTAAATATATGACAAGAGAGAGCCATCAGCCTCAGCCTCAGCCTCACCAAGACCAAAGCGGCCTACCTATTTGAGTGATCTCCAGTCACTCACCAGCAGGGTACCACCAACAAGGCATGTATAACCAATAAGAGCCTATGTTATGTTAAATTAGAGAAGAGGTATATATCAAATTCATGCTTAAATTATGTTTTATTAAAAAAATGAATAAAATAATAATAATTTTATATAAATTATTGTGAATATTTTTTTAATCATTTCGATATACAATATAAAATATTAAACTCAATGTAACTGAGTACTTTCCTGTATAAATATACATACCCAATACGCTCTGTTTCAACGAGATTAACTAACAGACACCGGCAATGCTTCCTAGGTCCCACTCGCCAACTTATCACAGCCGCTAATTTCTTTTTCTTTTTTTTTTTTAAGGGTCAATTTGGGAATAAGAATAAATAAAAGAGTATATAAATAGTCTATCCACTTAAACAGATTAAAATAAAAAAGTAAAACCGCACTAACCATTTTGTCTCTTCCATCTCTTCTTCTAAAATTTCTTTCCTTTTTTTTTGAGTTCTTGAATTGAAGTCAATTGGGGTTCTATTTTTTTTTAATCTTGTTAAATGGTTTCATTTTCACACCTATTTGATCTAGTTTTGTGTACCATTAATCTAATTATCTCTGCTTTTGCTTTCCTTTCTTTTTTGATATATCTAATCTGATAACAACCCAGCTTTTTCCTGCCCAAACACTTTCTCTAGAAAAAACGTTGCATCCCCTCTTAGTGACTTTTCTTTTTGTTCTTTTTTATGTTATGCATCTGAATTTTATCTTTCTTGATCAATTTCCAAGCTTAATCATGTCAAGAATGAGCGTTGACCTGAAGCTGGATTGTCAAAATTGTATTTGTTGCCCTAGAAATTTCAATTTTTAAGGTTAGGGTTTGTTGAGTCTTGATATTTAGTAATTTTGGCATCTGGGCTTTTTTGTTAGATAGTGATTGCCTGGTTTCCTCTTTACTACTCAAGTTTTGGTTCAAAGAATCAGTTTTTGGGGTAGTGTGTAGCGATTGCTATGGATAAAGATGTGAATGATGCTAACGGGTTCAAAAACAACCCGTTAATTACTGTAGAATCTGAAAAAGTTGAGAATCATAGTGATGATAGAGAGGATTACAGTGAGTCCAACACTTTTTTGCCTCCTAGGAGAGGCGGGATGTCAAGAAATCCAGAGAGAGTGAGGAGAAAAGTTCAGTGGAATGATAACAATGGTAATAAGCTTGCAGAGATTTTAGTATTTGAACCAAGGTAATTATAGTTTTTCGTTCCAATTCAAGAAAATTTCAGTGTTCTGGCTTTTTCCTTGCAATTTTTGTTTTTATCTGGTGTTTGGTGATTTTTCCAAGTTGTTAGTTCTTGGTTTGGAAATTTGGTATAATTAATGTATATATATAGCTAAAATCTGGCTGCATAATCATTTTAAAAAACGGAATGGGGATTCAGGCGAAAAATGGTTGTGGCGGGAGGAGCTTTAGTTTTGGCTGGTTCTTAAGTTACTTGTACCAATGCTATGACTTGTTATGGCTGTACTTATTTCTATGCCAGGTTATAGACTACCCTGACTATGCATGGGTGTTTATCTGCATGTAGATATGCATGGATGTTTAGGGTTAAGTTGCAGTGAGTCAAGTGGTTAAGCCATAAACAAACTTATGCATTTGAGACTGAGTTATTATGTATTTTTGCTTCCTGATCAATCACATTAACAAAAAGTATTAGGCTTTCTATCTTAGAGTTGGCTGACCTAGTTGAAGTTGATCATTTTGCATCCAGTGCCACTGGTGCTAGTCCGCAAGTTTTGTTTGTATTTGTATAAGAAAGTTGACTATCTCAGTTATCACTTGTGAAGCTATTTTCTTTTATTTTTCATCAGTAGCTAGCCTTCTCATTGTGTCAGCTAGTCCGCAAGTTTTGTTTGTATTTGCACGAGAAACTTGACTATCTCAGTTATCACTTGTGAAGCTATTTTCTTTTATTTTTCATCAGTAGCTAACCTTCTCATTTGTACCAGACTGGAGTACCTATTGTGAGTTCTGAGATTAAAGGGTAGGTGAATTGAGTATTTTCTGGATATAAATGGCATTGGTCATCAAACCATAACACAGGCAATTGGAGTCTCATGTACCTTGCCTACATGTCCCATCTCTCTAGTTCCAGTCGTAAGCTGTGTGTAAACGTCCAAGAGTCCAGTTATCTACTTGAATTTCTGTTTCTGATATGAAGCCGATGTTAGAAGCAGTAGCATCTACTTTTCCTACATGCTTATTTGGCTTTCAAGAGAATCTCAATGACACAATATAAGGTTAAGATAATGTTGATATTGGTTTCATTGAAATCTAGCTTACTGACATTCAAGTCATTTTCTGGGTTGGAATAGATGCCTAGGTTTTTCCCTCTCTTTCACTAACTACCCTTATTGCATTACATTAATTTAAATGAGTGGGAACTTCAACTATTGGGTTGGCTAATGGATTCCCTTTCTCTTCTGTTTTTGTTGTCAATATCAAGACATTATATATTTTGGTTATCATCAAGCCTATGCGAGGAGAGCACTAATGGTACAACATATGATCTCTATTCTCTAAATAATCCTCACTCCAAAAATAATATGAGCCAGGTCCTTTTGGTGCCTTCATGAACAATAATAGCCTCAACTTAGTAGATCAACTTATTGCTGTTGTCTCATTCAGAAATTTTAGTGGATTCTTGAGTGATTCTTTCGCTGACTTATGCTGCAATGGTTCATGCTCTTGCTAATATAATATAGGAAAATTTAACAAGGGAATTCTTTATCATACTGTGTAGCTTTGAACTCAGAATGAAATTGGAAAAGCATTTGAATAGACAGTCAGTTGTGTATAAGAAAAAAGGAACTTGCAAAAGGAGAAGCGAAGCCATTAGTGCCATTCTGTCTTTATTATATATTATTAATGTCTCTGAGATTAGGGACTATGATTGAGGAATTAGGATTGAGAAGAATGGATGATTATACATTCACTGCCTCATCGAAGAGGATTAATTAATATGTGTGGAAAGACTTAATGATACCTTGTATTTGAGAGCATTCAATGGTGAATATATTAATTGCCCAATCATGTTATGGTTACAGCTGGAAAAAATTGGTGAAACACTGAACTGAAAATCACTCTGTAGTTCAGTACCTTGCTTGGTCATTTTCTCACTTTGAAAGATCTTCATTTCTGTAATATTAAAATGGCACATGCTTATAGGAATGATCCTTGAATATGTGATATTATAGTTGTTGAATAAAATTCATAAATCTAATACTAGTAACTTTGTTTTCACCTTACACCTTGTTTTCTGTTTGCACCTGCAGCGATAACAGTGATTCAGATGAAGAGGATGCAGATGCTTGCATCTGTACCATAATGTAGAATAATTCAGTACACGATAATTTGTAGATGTCTGGGAGATAAATCAATGAAGCATCTCTATGACCATGGATTTGATAATTAGAAGTGAATGGGCATGTGTTCAGCTTTTTGTAGGAAGGACCGAAGGTCTGAAGGCTAAGAAGGCAATCTGTCTTGCTTTTCAACATTTGCACTGCTTGTCAAAATGGAGTTTCACACCAGTTCATAAACTTTGTGGTGATTTTCTCAAGTAGCTTTCAACTGCATGCGTCTAATCCCAGGAATTGTAGTAGATACCAACTATTAAAATCGAGCTTACATGATATATTTAATATGTTGAATAAAACTAAATAATTTTTTTGGCATTGCCATGCATGACCATATGTGAGAGATGATGAATAATACTCGAGACTTTACTTTCAATGATTGCTCCCTGAACTTGTTACTTCAAACTCGAGATTACTGACAATTATTAGCATCATATGTATCCTTTCATGTTGGAATCTGTGTTCTGCCACATGTTTACAGGATCAAGTTTCCCTTGGTGAGTGTCATGGCCCGGAGCTTTTCCCAGGTGCATAACTATGATCCGGTTACAGTACTAGTACTTCCAGGTATATGTTGATTGAGTTATTTTACTGATGCTTATCTTCCACTTGCCTAATGGAACTACTAATTAATTTCTGGTTCGTAGTCCTGACCTGTACTGTAGCTTTCTCAAAGTGTTCAAGCATAAATGCTAGTTCCACAGTGATTCCAGAATCACTTTGAGATAGATTTTGGCAAACTAGTTGTCGTATATGCCTCCATTCATCCCATCTTGCACGCACCATTCCATTTTAACCAGAAAATTATATAATTTTTTGGCGAATAGAAAAGATTCTTTTGGTTACTCCTGCTACTACACAAGGAATAAATGGCATTTTTTGCCCCCCCCCCCCCTTGCCACTATATATCTCTTCAGGTCACCTTTGAAAATAAGTTTTCACGTTATGGGCAGACATGGAGAAATTAAATGGAGGGGAATAAATGAATAAGAATTAACAAAAAAAAAATGGAGAAAACTAAACCCTCTTTCTTAACGATACAGAAGTGTCCAAAAACGTCATTCCCATTCGTCTCAAACCAATCAGAAGAAGTGGATCAAAAGAATCAAGAAAATACAGACGTCAACGACAAAACTCCAAATTGTTTCACGCTTGCCCAGTTTAGGCTACAGAAAATAACAAGAGCAACTTCTAATGCAATTTTAATTCACACATCCTTCCACAATCAACGTGTTGTATAATTCTCAAGTTTTTGATAAAGAATGCGAAAAATGTGAATCAATTTATCTTCAGGCCTCCAAGTCGGTGATATCTAAAACAGGCATATCTTCTCTGCTTTTCCACGGAAATGTACTGTCAACTGGGTTTTTCTTTGATGTCATACTAATATCGATAGAAATGCTACTCTTGGTATTCAAAGAACCAGCAGATACTAACCAGCTTGAGAGGCTAGCATCAACTGCAATTTCTTGTTGCTCTAATGCTACGTTCTCCTTTCTCTGGCGCTTCACTGGTGGCGGCGGCATTCCTTTAGTCTTCACTGCTTTCCATTGACTCAGATTTTCTACTGGATTCAGAACAGAATGAACATGCTGGCTCCTATCTCGAGCATGTCGATTATTCGCAAGCAAATTCAATCCTCCATCGTGAAGAGGCTTCACATTTTCTGCTTTCTCCTCGGCCAAAGAATCTCTCTTCTGGGAACTCAATGATAAAGACTTGAAATTGTCTGCGAACTCTTCTACTTGGTCTATTTGTAACTCATCATCAATATGGCCACCACTACTGTTACTACCATGATCATCATCATCAAAGTCGCTTTCGTCGTCATATGCTATCTCATCTTCCTCATCATAGCTGTCAATGCAGTTTCGATAACGATAATTGGAAGGATAAGATGCCATTTTTGCGGCAGTTGATTCTTCCTCTTTTGCAGTTTCTTTGCTAGTATGTTCTTTCCTTTCCTCTCCATCACTTTCCCATGAAGGATTACCACTTTCCTCTTTTGGAATTGGCCCATAACTCCGCACATTCAAGTTAAAACTTACTTTCTTTCTAATCTTGGAGTTCGATGCCGCCTCAGGCTTCTTGCTGCTGCACACAAAGAAGCAAACTTTAGCCCAGAATCCACACATAATGAGGTAGAAGAATTAGAAACACTAAATCAAGAACTGACCTGAGCCCAGTTACTTCAAGATTTGCAGAAGCAGATCCAAGAGGTTCATAATAACTACCAAGTACCTGCTAGAAGAAAACATAAATTGAAGTTGAAATCTAATGAAGACATGAATGAAGTACTAACCTTGAAAATATAATTTAGCTTACATGGTCTCCAGATTGAACTCTAGTGGGTGGTTTTCTGCGCTTTCTCTTTGAAGAAAATCCAAAGCAGCCAAGAAAGCAACCCATTAGAGATCACTAAGTGTAGCTCTAGAGGAAGGACCTGTTCTTGTTCATGGTGAGATTGGCTAAATAATAGACAGAGACAGAGAGACATGTGAAGTATGGAATTTGAAAAAGAGTTTTTTTGGCTCCAACGGTTTTTGAAAAGAGAAATAAGAACGTTGGACTTTAATAATGAAATGGAAGGTTTGGTGGGTGAACACAGCACAACAGACCGTAAAGGAGGACAAAGGACAAACACAAACTCCATGTACACTTGCAAAATTGGGCTTTTTTTTTTTTTTTTTTGGTCAATTTTGAGGGATTGCAGTGTAAAATTTTAAAAGAATGCTGTAACCTATATTGGGAAAATTGTTTAGGAAATAAAAGAAAAGAAAGAAGAAAAATAATTTTTTTTTCTCTTCATATTTGAATAAAGAAAAATTAGGAAATATAAATTTTATTTTTTATTTATTTTCTCTTTTCATGTTTGAATAAAGAAAAAAGAAAAAAATAAATTATTTTCCCTCTTTAATAAAGAAATATCAAGGATAAAAATATAAAGTCATTATAATTTCATTCAATCATTATATTTTCTCTCTATTTTAGAGAAAAAGAGAAATTTTTTATTTTTCTTTTATTCCTAAATAGTGAAAGTTGCAATCAATTCTTGTTTTCTATTTTTATTTTCATTTCTTCCTTATTTTAACTTCTTCCAAACAAAGGGTAAATATTATTGTCAAAAATTATACTCAAAAGATTAACAATCCAAATAAGTTTTCTTAATTTAGTTCTTAGAGATTTATTGACATTTATTTTTATGTTTTCTTACTCTTTTTTTTTTTAAAAAAAAAGAGAATCTTATTTGTCAAAATTTAATCATCCTTTAAATCGAAATTCGATTATCAAATAGCTAAATTTTAAAAGATTAGCCTAATAATAATCTATCATCTGACCTCCATCTCAATACGATTTTATTAGAAAATGTCAAATTCACACTTTAATCATTATTTTACCCGATTAGCATTTCTTGTCTTCTTTTTTTTCCCTCTAGTTTTAGCTATGAATGAGCACACCAGAGATTTAGAATTAGAATTGAATCAAGTAATGAATTAGATCGAGCCATAACCAAAAACCTCTTATTTGAATGAAAAAAATATCTGAACTAAAATAGTATTGAAAATTTCATATTATTTAAACTGAAAATCAAATATTTAGAACAAAAACATCAAATCCATTTTTCAATTAATTTTAAAAAATATAATATTTTTAATAAATTCTACAGTGATGTATATATATATATATATATAATATCGTATGAAATTTAAATTATATGTATAATTTATTAATTATTTATATTAATTTTATCAAAAATAAAAATTATTTAAAATAATAAAATAATTATATATACTACTAAATTATTATTTAAATATTAAAAATTATATTAATTATGATATTATAATTTAAATCGTATATGATATTATAGCCTTGGATTTCATTTCATATTATAACATACCTAAAAATGCATCCATTCTACCAAATAATATAAACCATGTAATGTAGCAGCTCAATAACTTTAAAACAAAAAATCAAAATTTTGAACTTTCATAGCAAGAGTCAAGTTTCACCACAATTTTCTTTTTTTTTTTAAAAAAAAAAAAAAACCAAATTGTAAGTACAAATCAACTTAACATAAATAATATAATGCATAAAATAAATTGTTGTTGTATCACTTAGATTTGATTTGTTTGAAAGCAATGAAAAATAATGCTTTTAGTATCTATTAATTTTTTTTTATACAGAAGCAAAAATTAAAATAATATAGTTTGATAGCTAATAATGTCCATATACACACAGGCTCAGGGTTAGTTTGGCCCTTCAGCTGTTATGCTAGATTCTATTAGATCCAAAATTAACTTTATAACCTATTATAATTCTCAATTTTGTAAATCCTTTTTACACATCATGCACGTGTGTGAAAGGCAGATAGTCAACCTGACTTTTTTTTCTATCTCTGTTAAAATTCAATCTATCTTATTCATATTTATTACTTTAAAGTATAACATTCTTGAGAAAAAAAAAAAAACTCTAAATTCGCGTGCCTAATGTCTTGTAATGTCAACTCTGATAATTTAAGTGTCTAATTCCTCCAACTCCATCTCTTCTTCCTCTCTTCTCCTTATCGCTACTAACTTATGCAAAATGGACCAATCCAAAATGCTATATAACTCACCTCTGCCCCAACCAAGAATGCCATAACCTACCTCTACCACAACCAAGAACGTCTCTTTCTCCTGTTTCCATTTCTTTAGCTAAAATCAAGAATTCTCTAAAGCAGAACTGGCTTTCAAAACTATATATCAATTCTCATTGCCAATTTCAATATTAACATAAAAAAAAACATAAAAGCAGAAATCAAATAAAACAAACTAACACCATCATATACTTAGTTCAAGCAAAAGATTGACTCATATCAAGAAATTCAACCATAGTTGAATCTATACTTCATAAATTGCTTTCAGAAGTGCGAATAAATATACTTAATGATTGCTAATAAATACTTAGTCTAAATTACTAATAAATGAATTGTCTTTTTTTGCATAATAATAGGTAATGCAAATCACTTTTTTATCTATAAAATACCATCACTAATCTAAACATAAAAAAATTAAGAGGAAAAAAAAGAAGATATGGAACTATAGCGAAATATTTAGAGGCAAAACTATTGGAAAGAAGATATATCTCTATGCAAACACTGTAAAAGATTTGTATTAGTCTCCAAGACTAGCTTCATTTCCAATATTGTTTACAAGGAAAAAAAAAAGCTTAAGGTGTAAAACAATTGCAAAGAAAGGAAAAATGGCACAAAGAAGACTAGATTTTCCTATTTATTTGGCATAGATAAGCAGTGGAAAAGGTAAAATAAAGACTAAATTGCAACACTAAATGGCAAACAATTTAGCCTTCACCATAATTGTAGTCGTTGCTGCCATTTAGGTTCCATTGATGAGAAAATGTAAATAATGAGAGATGAAAACAGAAAGACATAAATGATAATAGAGAAAGCAGAGATAAAAGATGATTTTTTTTTTTTCTCTTTCGTAAAAGAGATAAATGGGATAGATAGAGTTGGTATCACGCTCTTCCATAGGATTTGTAAAGCACACGTTCTAATTAGGTAAAAAGGGCTTAAATAAATTGCTTTTTAAACATTTGGGATTAATAGGACCAAAAGTTAAATTTAGATTGAATTGAACATGCACAAATAGTTGGAGGGCCAAATTCATCCAAAATCCATATATATATATATATAGTTTTAATTAAGGGGAGACATTTGATTCAAATTGAACCAAATCAAATCAAATTGAAAAAACTAATAATTGAATTTTGAAAAATACGATCAAACCAAATCGAATAAATTTATAAATTGAACTGAATCTAATCGATCTAATTTGATTTATTTTTTTGTTTGATTTGGTTCAAACTGAATTTTTTTTTTAAAAAAAAGTATTTTAGAATAAATAATTATTATAATAATTTTAAAATATATATTTTAATATAAAAAATATATATTTTAATATATTTTTCATATAAAAATGCATTTTAAATATAATTCAATTATTTTAATTTGATTTAATATAAGTTCAACCAACTTTGATTTATAAGAATTCGGTTTAATCAAAATTTTTTGTTCTACTTTAATTTTTAAGTTCAACATATTTGATTAATTCAATTTAATTAAAAAATTTTTTACTTAAAAATCAAATCAAAATGAATTACTGAAAATTTCTTTAAAATAAAATAAAAATAAAATTATATTTAAATTAAATTGAATAAATCAAATTAATTTTATCCAATCAATTTTTTCAATTTTGACTGAATAACGTGACTCCTCCGTTTTAACTTTGAACTAAACCAAACAATCAAATTTCTAGTTGTTTAAAACAACCATCAACCTATTGCATGATTGATTTTGTTTTGTATAAACCGCCTATTTTAGATAAGTGTATTTAGTGAAAAATCAAATTTTCAAGAAATTATTTTTTAAAAAGTATAACTTTTAAATGTTTTATTTGTATATTTACTTCTAAAATATTAAGAAAGTAGAATTTTTCACCATATAAGAAAGTAATTTCTATTACGTCAAGAAAATTGGAAATTCTATTTTCCGAGAACTTATTGAGATAATACAAACTAAATAACCAACCCTGCTTCCAATTAAACAGAACAAGAGTGACAAAAAAAAGTATCAAATGAAATATAAATGTAAGATAATTAACTTTATAATATAAAATTAACTTCATTTTGTTTGAAAAATTTTAAAAATATAAAATTAATAAGTGTAAATTATTTAAAATTTTTATATAAAAAAATAAGCATTTCGAGATTAATAAATATAAATATTTAATTATTTAATTCTCATTTATATTATAAAAATTTATACATAAAATTAACGGATTATTCTATTTATATTTTATTATATAATTTTCTCTAACTCACTATCATTTAATGCTTTAATACTGTTTATCTCATATCAAACAACACTATAAATCATTTTTCTTTTGTTTGGTTGGATTGCAAAAATTTGCCTATTCTGATTATAGATAATTTTTTTCATATTTTGAATTGGTTGATCTGATTTATCCATTGAAAATTTTTATTTTTAGAGCCTCAAATATTAAATTATAAGTGAATGCTACAAGGCCATGCTCAGAAAATTTATTATAAAATAAATAAAAATTATACATATAATTACAAATTTAAATAAAATTTATTTATATATTTTTTTAAAGATATGGGTAATAAATTTATTATATAGTTTATTTATCATTTCATATAATTTTAACTTGAAAATTATTATCTAAAATTATAAAAATTACATAAAATTCTAAATAAATTATGTACTCATATATTTACAAATTTTACATAAAAAATAAAAAATAATAAGAATAATTAGCTATAATTCATTTAAAATTTTTAAAAATAAATATTTTGTATAATTTTTAAAGTAATTTAAATAATAATTTTATTTACATATTAATTAATTTATCACATTAAATAATTATTAACGAGTGTAAATTATACAGAAACCAGTTTAATTACAATTTTTTACTAGTTATTACTTTGAATCAGTTTCACTCAATTACTTTACTGTAAAAATCACCTAGATTATATTGAGTTAGACAACTTGCCGGTCAGATTCTAAATAAAACATCGGGTTAAACACGGAAATATGAAAATACTGACCGTTAATCTAAATCTAGACCAATCTGTACCGTCCAAAAAGCAGACTCTACACATCCCACATATTCCCTCTCTTTAACCATAATCACGCACTTACTCTCTTTTCTCCTTCTCTTGTTTCGCCTCCAATACCAAGGAACACGAGTGCCAAACCCTCCTTATTTCCTCTTCTCCACCAAAACCTACCAATTCAAAATCCACCAAAATTCAAAAAATAAACCTTCATAGCCCAATACCCACATACGCTAATCCATAAAAGGTCAAAACTTTGTTATGGATTCAGATCAAGGGAAGCTTTTTATTGGTGGGATTTCATGGGAAACGACTGAGGAGAAGCTGAAGGATTACTTTGTTCAATACGGCGACGTTTTGCAGACTGTGGTAATGACAGATAAGACCACTGGTCGACCCAGAGGCTTTGGCTTTGTTGTTTTTGAAGATTCTTCTATTCTTGATAGGGTTCTTCAAGATAAGCATACAATCGATGGTAGAACGGTGAGGCTTTTTTATTGTCTTCTTTTGTCGTTTATCTGGGGTTTTAGTGCGGTTTTTTTTTATTGCTGTTTAATGTGTTGGTTGTTGATTATTTATGGTGTTGTTGCGGTTATAATTGGCTTTTGCATTTCTCTGAGTTGGTTTTATTGAAAAATGTAGACTCAGCTTGTTAACATTGTTAATGATTTTTAGGTGTTGATTGTTGATATTGTCAAGTTTATCATTATTTATGGTGTTATTGTTACTAAAAAGCTGTCTGCTTTTTTTTTTTTTTTTTTTCCCCTTGAACATATTTGCTTTCAAGTTGGTTTTAGTGAGAATATGGACTCAGCTTGTCAATATTAGGTTCATGGGATTTTAGTACCGTATCTCATTGTTGACTTACTTGGGAATTAGTGATTCAGCTATTGCTGTTTTCTACCTCCGTTTACGTATTTGTGGGGTTTTTGAATTACTTTTTTTAATTATGTTTGCTGGTGATGGTGTTAAAGAAATATGTATATTTGTGTATTTGAATTTTTTTTTTTTCTGGTTTTTGTATTTGAATACCACTACCAGTTTCTTAGTACCTTGCCCTGTTAGATATTAATGGTTTTGTTTTTTTCCTAGTTTCTGCTTTATTATTTTCATTGATCATTTCGATTTCTTTTTTTTTTTTTTTCTGTTCTTGGATGTTGATTAGAGCATTTAATGTTAGTGGCTTTTAGTCAATTGAGAGTTTCTGAGTGTCTGTTTGTTAGGTTCTATAATTCATTTTGTTGGAAATGATTTTTTGAGGTTCATTTGTTGAACTACGTGAATCATGGTTTGTTAGAATTGATACTTTGTGCACTTGTAGTTAAGAGTATCATGTTAAATGATTAACCGAGTGTTTTTTTCAAATCAATTACTCTTGTTTTTCTAAGCTTTTTGTCGCATTATCTGACATACATGTTGGTGTTGCTGTGTGCCAGTTCTTCTCACTTCTGCAAGCTCTTCTAGGTTGTGGTTATGACATACACAGATGCAAATGTTATATGTATTTTTATGCTTTCCCTACTTCCTCTCTTTAACTAGTTATGCTAACCAGACTGAAGAGAAGGCAATGAAATGCAAAGAGTTTCACAATGACATTGAGCCTTCAAAGTTTCTTGTTTGTATATTGATTCTTTGACGAATGAATTTCTCTGATTCTAAGAGATTATGAATGAAAATCCATGTGGATGATTTTCTTTTTTCTTTCTTTTTTTTTTTTTTTTTTTTTTTGTGACAAGTTTCAACCTTTTGTAGATAAGAAATATTTGCTAATAGGAATTTTGGAGGCAAAGAACCTGTTAACTCAGTTAGCACTTACTGCATGATTTGTATATAATTATGACATTTCCATATCCAGTTTGAGTTTACTTTTCTCAGTCAACCACTTGCTTTAGTTTTCAGGTTGAGGCAAAGAAGGCCTTATCAAGAGAGGAGCAGCAAACAAATGCCAGAACTGGGAATCTCAATCCTGCTAGGGGTTCTGGTGGTGGTGGAAACATTAGGACCAAGAAGATTTTTGTCGGAGGGTTGCCTGCCACTTTAACTGATGATGGATTCCGCCAATATTTTGAATCTTATGGTCATGTTACTGATGTAGTAATAATGTATGACCAGAACACCCAACGGCCTCGTGGATTTGGATTTATTTCCTTTGATAGTGAGGATGCAGTTGACCGGGTCTTGCACAAAACTTTTCATGATTTGAATGGTAAGCAAGTTGAAGTAAAGCGGGCTCTTCCTAAAGATGCTAATCCTGGTGGGGGAAGTCGCTCTATGGGTGGTGGTGTCAGTGGCGGGGGTGGAGGTGCTGGTTCTTATCAGGGATATGGTGCTTCTGGAGGGAATGCAAATTCATATGACAGTCGAATGGATTCAAATAGGTATATGCAGCCTCAGAGCACTGGAGGGGGCTTTACTCCTTATGGTTCATCTGGCTACAGTGCACCTGGTTATGGATACGGTCCTGGAAATAATGGTGTTGGATATGGTGGTTATGGTAGTTATGGTGGTGCCAGTGCTGGTTATGGTGGACCTGCAGGTGCTGCCTATGGGAACCCCAATGTCCCAAATGCTGGGTATGCAAGTCGCCAACCTGGTGCCCCTAGAAGTTCATGGAGCAGCCAAGCTCCTTCTGGCTATGGTGCCATGGGCTATGGAAATGCAGCTTCTTGGGGCACACCAAATACTGGTGCTGGTAGTGGTGGCCCTATTTCAGCTCCTGCTGGTCAATCTCCTAGTGGGACCACTGGGTATGGAAATCAAGTTTATGGTTACGGTAATTATGGTGGAAACAATGGGTCTCATGGGAATCCATCTGGATATGGTGCTGTTGGGGGGCGATCAGGGGGTGCTCCAAACAGTAATGTGGGTGGTGCAGGTGGAGAACTGCAAGGGAGTGGCAGCGGGTACATGGGAAGTGGCTACAGTGATGCAAATGGAAATCCAGGGTATGGAAATGCAGGGTGGATATCTGAACCATCACAAGCTTCTGGAAGTTATGGTACTCCTCAGACAAATGGACCTCATGGCGGGCAAGTTAGTTATGGTGGGGGGTATGGTGCTGCTCAGACCCGGCAAGCCCAACAGCAGTGATCCCAAGCACATTGATGCTGACTGGATCTTTGTCACTGTTTTAGGGGTACTTCCTGCCTTTCTCATGAGGTCCATTGGAGATTTTTTATTCCCAGCAGCAGGGAGAGTAGCTGAAATTTGATGCTGATGCACATTGGGACCGGTTGGATTGCTTAATTCCCAGTAGTTTGCACTATCTATTTTGCTCGTCCATAATAAGTAGTTCAAGGCGTACTTAGATGCCCTTTCATTTTAAATCTTTGCTTACTGAGTGTGGTTTAAGTTTGGCGTGCTTATAATTGTTTGCTAGCTATCCTAAAACTCTCATTATCTGTCGTAGTGTTTAACCTATTGTGCATTTAAACTTTCTGTGTTGGTTTGACTGCAGTTGAGTATTCTGTTGTTGACATCTTACTAGCATTCACTGTTGGCTTTTTTTAACTAGGCATAAGATTGTAAAGGAAATCTAGAACTTAGATATGATTTAGTATGACAAGTAGGCATACTGAGATGAAATGAGGTTTTTTACTGATAGCAGTGGAGCTATGAACCTCTTGGGTTGATCACTTCGTAAATCGGTAGCGATAATCATAGTGGTAGTTGACACTTTGAGGATGGCATAATCATTTTCCCCCTGTATTTGCCCTTGTGTTGTACAGGAGGAGATGCTCAAGTTCTAAGGTGGAGTCACGTGTCCACTCATGGCCAGAGTTCATAGTGGGGGTGTGTTCAGTTTGGGGTTTGTTCAGCGTGGATTGGAATTTGAAGAGGACTTGTTGATTGAAATTGTGAATTAACCTGAGAAAGGCCATTTTTTCTGCTAGACGATGTCAACACTGTCAATTTTGTTTGCAGATTGTTGGTTAAATTTTCATCCATTCCAGTTCCTGGTGGCTAAACCATCTTGCGGTACGTTGACGTGAGCTGTTAGCTGTTAGCTGTCTCTTGTGTACCTGAATATTTAGGCTATGGCGTGATTCATTGACGTAGATCACACGTCAGTCCAAATGCTTAGAGCACCAGAAAAGTTGTCAATAGTAGTGGTGTAGGTAGACTTTGGAATGAAGTAAACAACAAATTATATTTATGGCAAGTTATTTACAGAAAACAGGCAGAAACACATGCAAATGGTCGTTGGTTGTCTATTCTGATACGTTATTTAAAGTAGCAATGATTGTTGAAATGGTTCAGGTTTCTGTGGGAGTTGCAACCCATAAATTTTTTCGTTTCAATAGGAATTAACATTTAAACATTCATCACTTCTGGATGGTTTTTGCTTCCCTGCCTAGCTTCCAAGGTTGATATTTGTGTTTATGCTTCATGCCAATGGCATATACTTAATTTTACTTGTGGCATATATAATATCCTATCTCTGGGTGGCTTATGGTTATAGATGCATTTGTCAGAGTAACTTTATATATATATATATATATATAAAATGATTGTCTAGCTTCATTAGTAGGTGGCTGTAATTGAATTGAATAGATTCAGGTCAGTCCGTGCAACTCTGCTCAACCAAGAATTTGAATTGATGAGATCTGATGGTACACTCGAAACTGCGTCAGCTTGAATTAACTAATGTTGAATTTCCAATTAACATTTGAGGAGACTCTTTGACTTAAGCCATTTGATAAATATAGTTGACATAACATAACCTTCGAATTTTGAAAATTGTTTGAAATTTTGGATAGTGATTCTCTTGTTTGAAAAAAATTATTTACACATTTTAGTTCTTTCAATCTTTTGAAAAGGATAAATTGGTGAAAAAGTTGTAAAGTTTTATTAATGATTTTATCAATTTAAAATTTATTTCAATAAAAAATATATTATATAATTTTTTTCCTCTTGCATAATTTGTTGTAAATGGATTCTAATAATTTTTCATCACTCGCTTTCAGATACTATATTTTGCATCTCTCAATCATTTATTTTAAAGAACCTCTCTTTTATTTGTACTCATCTCGTTGAAATTAACCTTATTGAAGCCATCCAAGTTACAAGTCTATGTAGAGGAAAAGTCTGAGCCCTAAAATTTTTAATTTAAGTATGTTGATTACATTAGTTGTTTTAAGATTTCAATATTTTGGTTATATATATATATATATATATATAAAAGAAATATTAAATATAAAATTAAAATTGAAATGTTATTTTATTGCCATTTTTTAATGCACGAAGGATTCTCGTACTATTTACTCAAACCATCTCAAGGATTGAGAAGAATGGAGGAACTCAATTAAGAGAAGGAGCTTTGAAGATAGAGAAATATTGAAAATGAATTTAAAGTCAGACCCCATAATAGCCTTGGGAGGCACACCCAGGAGTGGGGGAACTGCGCCCCCCATAGCCATGGCGTCATTAGGTTGTATCTGAAAAATTTAAAAATCATGATTATTTCCATGGCTGAGGCATATTTCCCAAGGCATGGAGATGTCCAATAGCCTCAAAATTACTTATTTCCAACACTAAAAAGACATATGGAGAAACGAACACTTTCAAGCACTTTCAAATATCTTCATATGCACATGTAGGACTCATGGCCAAAAGTCAACTGGAGTATTTTTACTTGCCAGCAAAATAAAAATGAAAAACAAAGTAATTTTTTAAAATTTTACTGTGAGATATTAATACTGCTACACTAATTATAAGAAATATTTTTAATTTTTTCATAGACGTATTTTTTTTAATATATATATTCCAAAATATTAATTATGCTTCCATTTTTTGTGTTTACATTATTTATGATAGTAACACAAATCCAGTTACAATATGAGAAGACTACTAACGTGCATACTGTTAAATTAAATGATTGAAGAAAAAAAAAATTACAGAGATTTTAGAAAAAAAAAAACTAAATAAGTAATAAAAATTTAGTGCTGGCTGGAATAAGTTGATGGATGTTGTGGCCCTCCTCCCTTTTGAGCAGAGAATCAATAAGCTGAAGGAAAACCTTTGAAAGGATTACCTAATGCAGCCATGTTTCCTGGACGTGAAAGAACAACCTATACATTGAACAAGTTGAAAACTAGTAAGGTATATAGCTGTTACAGAAGTTAACTTGCTGCCCATTTATTTATTCATTTTGAGAGAACCTGCTGCCCATTTATTTTGTACCTGATAATTTCCAAGTGTATGTGTCTTAAAGCCAGCTGCACAATAATCAAAATAATACTCCCATGTTCGAATAAACTTTTCATTGAATCCCAGAGCCAGAATTTTGCTGACAGAAAAAGAAAAAACAATTTTAACTTGGTATATATCATAGTTACTCCTTGGTTTAGAATGAGTAATTATGGTCTAGTAGCAAAACAAGTTTTGCTGAAAAAAAGCAATGAACAGCGCAGGCGAGACATTTTTAGATGGTAAGTTATGCCACTGTCAATTTCCAGGTGATATATCATACTTCATGCAACTGTCATATACATAAATTGAAAGACAAGTCCATTATGAAATTAAAATGGTTAGTAAGGCTGCTGCTTCAGTATAAGTCCATCATATACTCAATTTTTCACTAAGTGAAAATGGTACAAAGTATTTGCAGTGAATAATCATAATAAGAAAGTAGGAATTTTACCTCTGATTAGCTAAGAAATTTTTTCTCCAGTATCTGAGTGTCTGATAGTAATGAATTCCTATATTTTCCACATGCTCCACACTTTACACAATACATGCAACAAAAGTAGAGTTAATTTTCTAGAAATGGAATGACAAGAAATAATAGGGATATGAAGCTATATAATAGAGCTAACAGCAATGGCTTATACCAGAGTCTTGTTGAAGCAGCCATGGCTGATGTTATCCTAGTTAATGATGGCAAACATCCACCAGGGAATATATACTCTTTTATGAAGTCTGAACTTTGTCTGTAACCTTCATAACGTTCTTCTGGTATTGATATGAACTGGATAAAGGGAAGCACCAATAACCCTGAGTACTAAGCTACCCTTCAACCATCATATCACAAATAAAATTTACACAACAGATGGAAATCGTTTTGTTTCTTCCTGTTTTGTTATTACCTGAAGGACAATAAGCCCATCTTCTGCCAACACTGATTCACAGCTACCAAAGAACTCTTCCATGTACTCATGACCAACGGCTTCTATCATTTCACTGAAAAAGGCCATTTAGACAAAGAAACTTATGCTCTTTGTTTAAGATTACATGGTCAGATATAATCTTGGAGGTGGAAGAGCTCACCAGGATATGATTCTATCATATTTGTAAGTGTGAGGCAGTTGGCGATAGTCGCAAAGTTGAAATCTGATATGGTCCTGGTACAATAATTGGTTAAGGTGTCAAATAAAGTCTACTCAGTCTTGATAATACAAGTACAACGTTTTGAAAAAAGTTTCATATGCAAAGATATAGTGCAAAGCAAAAGGGTTTTAAAATTATCTAGAATATGTTTTCTAATTGCAACGTATACAAATTTTTGTCTGCCTATTGTACGGCAAGGAATCAGGACTTCAAAAGCAGTTTGAGAGTTATGACGAAAAAAATTCATTAAGTTGATACCTGGAGACCAGCTTCCTTGACTTTCATTTCTGCATATTTTTGTTGCTCCTCAGAAAGAGTGATGCCAGTGTATCTACATCCAGTTCGTTTTACAACTTCGATGGCTAAGGTTCCCCAACCACAACCAATCTCAAGAATTTCATGCTCCTTAATAATTCTTGCCTAGATTGGTTAAACAAAAAAAAATAAACAACAAAAATGAATAATGAAGATGTGGAGAATCTTGTAACTTTTCCGGAATGGTTGAGGGAGAGACTCACTTTTTCAATCAGAAGTGAAATTTTTCTCATCTGTGCAGCTTTCAAGTCCTCATCTTCTGTCTTTAAAGTAGTTCAACATAAACAAATATATAACAAGTTAAAGGCATAACATGTGATGCAATTACTTCTTCATGCACTGTAAGATTAGCTTTCTGACCTTAAATACTGCACAGGAGTATGTCATTGTTTCATCCAAGAACAGAGCAAAGAGATCATTACTCTAGACATCCAAACCAAAAAAAAAGTACATTAGCCGTGCACATATGGACTCTCTTTATTAAGTTAAAAGAATTTAGCTGTTCGTTAAAAAACTCTTAGAGAAATTCATGAACTTCCATTCAGAATTCTTCTTAAGACATTTTTGAAGATATCAGCAAAGACAATTAAACTTTCACAATATCATACCAGGTCATAATGACGAGAGATATTCCTACGAGCTTGAGTAAGAGTATTTTGCCTTGAAACATGCCGGAAGAAAAATTTTGCAGATGCAATACTAGCTGTGAATAATAATGGTGCCCACCAACCCCTGAGGTCAACAAAGATAAATTTCCCAATTAAATAAGATTCAGGAAATGTCAACTAGTGCTCTCATATTATGCATGCTGGTTATTGCATCATACCTTTTCTTATTCAATCTTGATACAGACTTTTTAGCATCTCTATTGGCTATGAGAACCTGCAATACTAAAGAAAGTACATTAGAAGTTGAAATAGGGATAGAGAAATTGGCGTACAATTTAAAAAAATATCTCACCCTCAAAAAGTTTAGAAGACCTTCATGTTTGTCGACAAAGGAAAAATCACCATTTATATATGCATCTGCGAGGCCTAAATCAGCCTGTGTCATTATCTGTGAAAATTTTTTGTAGCTTGTTACTGATAATTATAGTTCTATTCTTTGGACAGAATTCTCATTCGAAATGTCTTAAATATGCCATTCTTTTCAACATATTCTTGAAGGTCAAGCATTTTACCATTAGTTGTGATCCTCATAAGACAATACCAATAATGCACATACCTTCCAGTAAAATTGAGGATTGTGAATTCTCAGAACAGTTTTTGAGGCACACTTGTTTACATTTCCCTCAAAGGTAAAAATTGTGCCTCCTTCCTCCAATAAGCTGTCATATGACAATTTAGTTCATTGATGCCTTAAATTTAGTTCAGTAGCAAGACGAACAAAAATTAAGGAAAAGAGTGCATGAAGTAAGTGAATAATATGGTGGCATGCAATAGAGTTTTGTGAAACATTTTGAGAAGGGTGGCATGGTAAAGCTTGGATTATCTCTATAAATGAACTCACACTAAACAGCCAGTAGAGATAAAATGTCCAAGAAATCTACTAATGAAACGGCGCGCTGCAGTTTCTAACAGAGAAGGTATCATTTGTTTTGGATTGCTCAGGATATTACAACTTTTTCCAAGCAAACTATGTGCGGCAACCATGCCAGACTGCAAAAGAATAAACTTGACATGTAAGTAGCAAAATTACAATTTAAAAATAAGACCATAAAAGGGAAGAAAAACTCTTTTCAGTTTTGTTTTCAGTTTTCCAGTACCAAAAACACCATTTAGAGAAAAAAATAAATTTAAGATATGACCCTTTGAGAATTTGTTACCTGTTTTGTTAATGACAGTTTTCAAGAAGAGCATGTTCATGGTACCATTACATCCTAGAACTAAAACTCTTTTTTATACCTTCGTATCTGTATTTATACATAGGAACCAGAGAAGCAATTGTCATACCTTCAATCCATCCTCGTGGAAACCATAGCCTGAAAGAAATGTAAGATATAAAACACAGATGATCAGTAATCATTCTATAATGTATGGAGCCACAATGGCATTGTGTAGATACATGAAACTGAGAACCCTACATTTGTTTCTTTTAAAGAAAAAAACTATATTGTCATGGAAATTTGACATGATATTAAAGCATGACGTCTCCTGTTAAAGAGCACGAGCAGTGTGAGGAAAAGCCAGGTACCCATCTTCCCACATGTGACACATCAAATGCAATAAATGTGTTTGAAATTAAGGTTTTGCAAACCATCCAGTTATTTGAAAGAAACATTTTCCAGCAGGCCTGGGGCATTCATCTATCATCAGTCTTGAGTTACTTTATTGTCCACAAATAATGAAAACTCTTGAAGCCTTTAAAATCAATGTCATTCTGTTCTTGTATTTGTGATTTTCTTATATAAAGTGATGGACTGAAAAGTATCATCTAGTTTCAGTCTGCCATGTGAAGGAAATTACAGCCAAATAGAGTCGATCTATATTGGACCGGCCCCAACAAGTTAATCTAACAGCACATAAAAATAAAAGAAGTTTGTGTATGTGCTAGCCCCTGCACAGTAGGTCTGGTCCTCTACTAAGTTTGATGGAGGAAAAGATCCATGTGGCTGACTCCAGTTATTTAGGAGTTGAGGCTTAGTTAAGTTGGGTAAGTATCAACTTTTCTGCTCATATATATATATAATAACTTACCTTGGTATGCTCCACAAAACCAAAGTCTCCTCCTGCCTTGAATAAGTTCAAGGTCGAGTGATGCTTTTGATGCAGCTACAGATGGGACTGGATGACCAGTTGACCACTTTAGTAAGGTATTTTCTGGTGTGTGATCTGGATTCAATGTTACAAGAAAAGGTAGACTAGTTTCACCAAGATTCTGCAAGAGTTTAAAGCATTTAAATGACAGAAAAAATGTATATTACACATTATAGACCGAAGTACCAGTTCATTTTACGCGAGAAAACCTGTTACAAGACAAACCTGAAGCACATTTAGCCAGTATGTCAAGCATACTTTACTTTCTTTACTTCCCAGGAAATTCCATGCACCCCATGCTGCTGGATTTTGGGGCATAAAACTTTTATCACTGTGAAGGAAGATTTCACTGCAATCAAAAGTCAAAGAATGATTGCATATTTTGTGTACATGAATAATTGCATAAGTTTCAAGAACTTGCTTTTTTGTTAACCATGAGAAGAAATGAAGATAGAATCATTAAACAATTGAAAGGTATAATCCATCTCCTACTGATATTATAATTTTGCACAAATCCATTTGGCAAGCACACAACTCAATTTAACCTTGAACCAACCTAGTTGGGCAGTCAACATCAGTTTATCACTGAAATTTAATATAGACCTTCTTCAAATCTGGGGCCCAAAAGACCTTTTTTTTATCGTCAAAAAGACAACTTAGTAGGTTTTGTGTTATTTCTCACATTTTATAAGTACCTGTTTTATGATCCCGATAAATCATGTCTGGATGATATGCATTGCATATTCCATTGACATGTCTGGTATAGCCACAATAAATAAGACATAATAAAGTAAAGAAGTAAATGTAGCACCTGTGCATATACTGGAAAGCACCAAGTACTCTTTTCTCATTAAATGTTGCTTGGTCTCCTAATAGTTGCAAAGCATCTGGGGCATGGACAGCTATTATGCATCCACTATATATATCTTTGGAACCATCTCCACAGAACACTCGGCAACCTGCTATAGTACTGCTCAGAATTACTACTAAAATAACATATGAAATAATATGATCAACTAAATAGAAAACTATTCATAATGGTTGAATTTTCTTATTCTTCTATATTTATTTAGCCATTCATCCACATCCACATCCACAAGAGTTCTATTTTCCATGCTCTTCTTATATTAGAACACCTTACAGCTTATTTATTATTTGATATATTAAAGTTGCTACTGAAAAAGTAACGATGATATTTTAACTGGAAGAACTCAAAATTTAAAATTAGAAAAAAGTCATAACAATTACTGGTACGGCCTACCCTCATCATCAGTAGAAAGTGAGTGCACCTCACAGCCGATTCTTATTTGACAGCCCCAACTTTCCAGCTTTTCCCTCACCTGATTCATTTGTTTTCCAAATTTATCATAGATTTACTAGAATTTAGAACTCTTGAAAGGTTGTTGCATTAGCATAAAGAATGAAACTAGCAGCATTTTAAAGCAATAAAGCAAGTACCTTGTGGACATAAGAATGTGACCTCCATCTTACGGTAAGCCACTGTGGGCGGCCGAAGAGCTGAAGTAAATGATGATTACGGCAAAATGAGAGTATAGAGAAAGCTGAAAAGCTCATAACTTTTTCTGATGGGCATGACCATATTGAACCACACATTGGAACCTATATAAACAGCAAGATTACTGCCATTTAAGTAACAAACGTGAAAGAAAATATATAGTAACTAAATCAAAGGATTATAAATCGCTTGGCGGCTTAGCATAATGATAAGTGCATCTCTCCATTACAAAAAAAAAAAAAAAAATGTAAAATAACATTTTTTACATAGATGGAAAATTTTTAAAGGGGATGATGAGTTGCTGGAATTTTAACTTCTGACCTTCTGCACTATCAGATACACATGCTACATATCATTAGGCTTTTAGTCTAATAATAGTGAAAATAAGACATAAAACAAAATATGTCAAACATATCTTACAAGATAAGCTTTCTGAAATAACTCAGAATAACCCCTGGACTTGATGAAATGCCCCAATGTTTCGTTTCGATCGATATCTGAATTGTTCTCAAGCATCTCAAGATAACTGAAAAATCATCAAACATGATAAAAAAAAAATTATAGTCAAAATACATAAAACGAATCACACTGCTAGAAAGTTTAAGATTTTAATGTTCACCTCAGGACATCATCCTTGAACTTGATAATTTCTCTTAGCATTTGCCAGAAATATGGATTAAGGAGGTTCTGCTTTTGTGCAAATAAGCTTGAAAGGCCATTTCTGCTACCCCATTCATAACCTTT
>CATIWR010109027.1:0-22091 GCA_949677035.1 Omphalea diandra
ATAATAATAATAATAATAATAATAATAATAATAATAATAATAATAATAATAATAATAATAATAATAATAATAATAATAATAATAATAATAATAATAATAATAATAATAATAATAATAATAATAATAATAATAGATTATTATTATTATTATTATTATTATTATTATTATTACTGGTTGAGTTGGGTTTTCATTATGAGCAAATCAGACACATCAATTAAGCCAAACAATAAGAATAAAAGAGAATTTTATATTAAATCACAATAATCATCATGAAAAATACTAGTATTCACAAATCACTATTGAAGTTGACAAACCGAGTTTGTTCAAATAAAACATTTATAATGCATTCGACCAAGTCAAGTCCAATAAAGATTCATTACAACTTCAAGACCCAGTTATAAGAAAAAAGCTAAAGAAGTTTAAAGATGCACTTGAAGTTTTTATATAAGGAAAAATATGAAAAGAATTGACCCAAACAGACTAAAGATTGCATGAAACTCAAATGCACGAGGATGAGAGCTTGAACTCTTCAAGTGAAGTGCTTAATTTAATCCAATGGAGCCCAATTGATGGAGAGGATCAAAGCCCAACACTATTATGCAATAACATGGAATTGAGTCCAAAATGTGAAGACAAACCCAAATGTTAAAGATTTATGCTGAATTTGTTTAGTTGACATTGTTTTCCTATTGTCATAAGGAATTCTTTTCAATGACGGAATATCATGTTGGTTTTAGTTAGTATTCTGTAGTTAGTTATTTATTTATATAAGAAACCTTGAAATAAGGTGTTTTAATACTAGAAATTAGTTAGGTCAGATCATGACAACCAATAGAATTACTTAGACCAAATCATGATAACTAACAAAATTATTTGCTTTTAATTTTTATGTGAGACTGAAATTATTTCTCCTAATAGGTTTAGGAGTTGTAAATTCAACCAAAACATGTAAGGTTGAATTATAGAGTTTTTTAGGGTTTTGTTAACATTTGTAAAAGGTATTTAAGCCCCCCTATTTGGTTATTAATAAGGGAACAAATGATTTTTGCTTAAACTTTGTGATATTGATTCTCTTCTTGAGTTCTTGAGTGGATTTGGTGAGATTATTGAGTGAGCTTAATAATTTCACAAAATTAGTTTAATTTAAGTCTTGAATTACTTGATTAATTTAGGATTGCAATTAACACAGCTTAAATCATAACACAACTTAAATCATATATAGTAAATTGCTAGAAATAAGTTTTCTAGATATCTAGTTTAAATTTGAAGATTTATTTTCTTCTTGATTTTTGAATTATACTTGAGATTTGTGTTCATCAAACGGGTTAGAAGCTATTTCCACTCGTTTTTATCAATTTTGAATTATTTGTTGAATAACTTAAATCAAATTATTTTAAATAAATTTAAATCGAGTTATTTTAATTTATGAGCACATCAAATTGACTCATATTATCAACCTAAAATGTAAAAAATTATAAATTAATTACTCATAATTTGAATTTTTAATCAAAAATATCATTTTGATTTTAAAATATTTAAGAATCTAAAGTAGATAAAAAATTCGAGTTGTTTTGATTGAGGTATTAAGGAGAGTTAGAGAATTGGACTAAATTATATTTGGCTAAAATTTTTAAATTATTTGGCATGTCTTTTAGATTCAAATCATTTCCAGATAAATTTGAGTTCTACAGCAAAGAGCAATTGCCTTTTCAATTTTTCTTTCATTTTTTATTTTTTAAAAAAACCATATTTCAAGTTAATTTGTTTTTGCGATTTAGCATATTCCGTCTGGTACCTGCCAACTTCTGTTACCCATATAATCCTTCACATTCAACTCAACAAATTTGGCTTGAAAATGGATTTAATAATTGTCGTACCAAGGCATGGCTTCACATGAATAAGTCGGTGATGGGAAATTCCGAATCCTCAACTGTTAGATCTCTGCTGTTTTGTTTGACTCAATAGCTGGGATTTAACGCGTGCCAAAATCCGTGCATATCAAAATTATGTTATGTATTTCTCAATTATAATTTCTCATTTGATTAAATTAAGATAGAGACTCAGTAATTACACCATTAATATGCTGATAGTTAAATACCATCTTTAGTGAAGTAACTGAAAGGTTGTTAATGATAACCAATTAGTTCTCTAGTGAGCTAGCTAAGAATTTTATTAAGTCGGTTTACATAGTAATTTGAATGTGTCATAAAAACGAAAAAAAAAAAAGATTAAAGAAGGGAAAAGTTCTAAAAGAAAAGCTTGTAGGTTAATAATTTAATAGGTTGTTAAAAAAGTATTTTTAACTCAAGTGGTACATATAAATTTTCAAGTGGTACATATAATTTTTCTTGTAATTTTAAATTATAATTTATTAAAATTTAAAAAGACTTTACAAACATAATTTTTTAATTAATTTATTAGTTTTGATGTAAATAAATTTATTTAGATCAACTGTCTAATGACATTGTGCTTTTGTGAGGCGATCAGCCAACTCGACTGCTCATACTATAATAGGACAGTTGAGTCTGGCAAAGTCCGTTTAAAATCAGCGTTAAAAAAAAAAAAAAACTTTTATCGACTTCTAACAGAAATTTTTTAAAAAAATTGCCATGAAACCAAATAATAATAATAATAATGTTGTCACATGAGTTGCTGACTCTTTTATTAGAACCCCTTTTTGACTTTGTAATCAGCCATGTCAATTGTCGAAAGGCTAGTATAACTATCATCGATAACACTCCATCTTTGTTTGAAGTGCTGGCTAGCAAAATAGAAATAGTTAATTAATAATAATATATATTTGGGGTTTTTGTTTTTATAAGCGACACTAATTAAAATACCAACTCAAATATAGTTTTCTTAGCAAATGGATATCAAATCAAATGTTCTTTTTTTTTTTTTTGAAAAAAAAAACAGTTAATCAAACATAATTTAGTTGGTTCCGTCAGTTTTACGGGAGGCACAAACTCTTGAGTTTAATTTTTTTTTATTCACTACTATAGTGACTTTTTCCATTAATTTAGTAAGATTTATTAAAAGAAGAAAATTGTTATTGTTGTTTAGCTCATAATGCTAAATCAACCTATTAAATTTACTATAAAAATAAGAAAAATGAAAAATATAGTTAGTCCGTGCAAACTTTTATTGGCTAATTTTACGAAAAATATATAAATTATTTATGCATACTGAATTAAATCTCAACAATGAGTAGTTGCTCATTTTATAACTGAAACTAACAAGGGCTGAAATTAAACTTTTTTTTTTGAGATAAGGGCTGAAATTAAATTTTGTCTTGCTGGCACAAGCAAATGGTTGAATAATTAGATTTTCCATTGAACAATGAGCTAGCTCTCCTTCTATTATAAACTTCTCATTTCTATCAAAATTTCTCATAAAAATTCTAAGTTTTCATCTTTGATGTCTCTTTCTCTAGTGATTTACCTTAATCAACAGTCAAGCTTCTTCGGCCATTTTCCTTTTTACCCTTTAGCATAGAGAACAAATGTTATATTTTTTTTTACCCTAATTGCCAAACCACCAATTGCTTGTGTTGAAAATTTTGTTAGTAAGGGATGATTTGAAGACAAAAAGCACGTGGGGCGGCAGATTGTGACATTATACGGAAGTGACTTTTGAATTTTTAGTTTAGGAGCATGTTAGGCATATTCGGTGCTTTCATTTTTTTTTTTATTTAAATTTATTAATATTCAAATATATACATATCTATTTTCTCTCTCTCTATATATATATGAATTAGAAAAAAAAAAAAAAAACAGGGGTAACAGCCAGTAGCGATGCTACATTATAGTACCCTTTATTTTTTAAAATTCAATTTTAATTTTAATTTATTTTAAAATGATTTTTTAAGTAAAAACTTAAAATAGAACTTGACTTCCTTGTTTTTATTTTAAAATAAAAAAACATAAACTGTACTTTATGCATGAGAACTAAATATCAAACAAAAATAAATTAAATAAAATTATTAATATAATTATAATTATAGTAAACCTTACATTATTATGAGCATTAAATGTAACATCTCTATCCTCATTTATTAGTATTCTCACATAAAATATTCATTGCATAAATGATTTGTAATCCCACATGAACATATGCATTAGATAAATAATTATTTAGATATGTGAATTAGATAAATACGACGATAAAACTTGCACCATTGCATTTGGGATACTTGAACATATATGTAATGTTGGCATAGTTGCATGACAAATTATCTTATATTGTGAGCATGATATAACATCATAAATAATGATGTTTTAGAGCATATTTATAAGTTTAAGGAGCATATGAGGATTAGGAGATGAATGGAAGTCATGAAAGAGTGAATAAGAGGGACTAAAAAAGGAATGTTGAACTTTCAACTAATGATAGTAAGACACCATGATTTTATTTTATTAGGGTATGTATACAAATTAAATTTTCATCTTTTAAAATCAGATTGGAGAGGCAAAACATGAGGGAGTGCGGAAAATAAAAGAAAGAAAGGAAGAAGAAGAAGAAGAAGAAGAAGAAGAAGAAGAAGAAGAAGAAGAAGAAGAAGAAGAAGGAGAGAGAGAAGAGTGAGCTAGCTTAGAGGAAACCCTAAACTTTCTAGTTTTGCCAAAAGAGGTAAGTGATTTTATCTTTTTCCCATATGAAATTTCTCCCTCATAACATGTTAAACATGCATGGTTAGTAAGAATTATGGAGTAATTTAAGCTAGAGCTCATGCATGGAGTTTGAAACTCAAACGAAACAAGAGGTGATTGTGTTGGATTTGTTGTTAGAGCAGATGTTTATTTCATAATCCTATAAGAGGAATTAGGGAAAGTATAAAACCATAAAGTTGTAGCTTATACCCCATCTAAGTTCATGTAAAATAGTTTTGCTTAATTTGGTGTGTGTCAGTAGAAATGGCTCCTTCATCAGGGTTGGTTCACAATGAACCAAAATCTCTTTAGTCTAGCTGTTTTCATATATTTTGATGACCTTATGTTCTGATTTAGAGAAAGTGAGAAACATTAAATTTGTAGGGTTACATCCCCTCTAAATACCTGTAAAACAGTTTTGCTTAATTTGTTGTGTGGAAAGAGATATGACTCATTGATTGTCACTGACCCTGAACCTGATAAAACCTCATTAGTCTTTTAATTCTATTTTCTAAGAATTTGATGGCCATAGATTCAGAATATGATGATGTGCCAAACTTAAAAGTTGTATATTTATGTATGATCTACATACCTATAAAATATTTTTGTCAAATTTAGCATGATTGATGAGATATTTCCCTTTTATCATGAGTAATTGTCAACATGTTAAAAACCTGCTCACACTGGGTTAGATAATTTATTTTGGTGACTTTATAGACTAAATTAGATAATGAGTAAAATAAAAAAATGTTCTTTCATGTGTTTTGTAGCTTTTGGTAAATCAGTTTTGCAATTGGATTTGTATAATTTTAGTTATACTCAAGAATATAAGACCTACTCAGACTAAAATGATATTGAAACATGACAGATTTCAAAACTTCTCCACAATTTTTATATATCTTATATTGATATGAAATTTGACTATATTGTATTATTATGTGTCTAGTTTATTTAAAAAAAGATTCAAGTCATTTGGATAAGTATAGTAAGAGTTATTACATTTAGACTGTAGTGAGGTCAGACTGCTATATAAGGAAAATATGCATAAAAACTAGGTCCACTTAGATGGAACATGGCCATAGTTGCATATAAAACATTCATAATCATTTTGACATACTTATAACCATGTATGTATCAAATGTTAAGATCTTAACACTTTGAGGAACCCAAAAGAGAGGACCAAACCTACCATAAAGGTTGGTCACATCAAAAGGTGAGTATTATGTTTTATTACATGTATATATGATTGAATTGTGACATATTACATGTGAATACAAGTCAAATAAAAATTATATGCTCTTAATGATTACTTAGTATATCATTGTGAATGAACACTTGCGTATGAAACTAAAAGGATGTTGTGACCGGCTTATCGAACACTTGTAAATCACTTGGAAAAGGGACCAATATGTCCTATTGACATATGTCATTGATCAAATGATTCACTTGTTATATGTTGGCCAACAAAATCAAGTGTTACTTGAATTACATGAATTCCTGAGAGCAGTGTTTGCCTTGCAAGGTCATGATAAAATCCATCTATTACATTTGCACTTGCATGGTCATTCTTATACTTGTAATGTATCCTAATGATATTTGATTGTTGGTTGCGCCATAAATATATGATTATTATTTTTATTCATTGAGTCATGACTCACCAAATCGTAATTATATTTTTTAAATGCTGAAGTATAAGGTTTGGATACTTTGGTGTATAGGATTTTGCATAAAGAAAAATGGACCACAAGTCATTGATTGAATCCTAAGTCTCTCTCTCCTTGTGTCATATACATATACCTAAATGAGAATCAGTTTGTGGTCACTAGCCTTGAATATTAGTTAAAATATATGTACATTAAATAAATGTTGGATTGTATATGTATGATGAATCGACCTTTATGCATATGCATTTTTGGACATGAATGCCACGATTTGTAAATGAAAATGGTTGTTACAGTTTTTGGTATCAAAACTGGGATAGGTTCTATGGAGACATACATATGAACATGACATGACTTTTTGCACTATTATGCATTATCATATGACATAGTCTTATATGTCTATAGGGCATTAGCAGAAGGTAGTTATGGTAGTACCCATGACTCACTAAGGAGAGAGCAGTCAGCTAATTTGCATTCCGTAGAAACATCATGCCAACCTTTAAGAGATCAACCTGCTGACAAAGTTAGATCTCCTACACATTCTCATGCACAACACATATCTCATGGGCAACACAATATGAAATTGGTAAACCAACAGTGTAGGGTCCAAAAAATCAAAGAGAAAAAAGGTATGACAAATTAAGAAAATAGGGTACATTTGACTTCAGTGGTACCACAGATCCATCAATGGCAAAGACATGGCTAAAAAGAACATAAAAAGTTTTGAATTTGATGAAATGCACACTAGAAAAAGTTTGATTATGTAGTATCATTATTATAGGGGGATGCATATGATTGGTGGGAAGTCATTCCAAGGAGTGATGTCTAGCCTCTAGTGCTTATGTAGGATCATTTTCTTTATGAGTTCAACAATAATTACATGCTAGTAGTGTACAAAGATGATAAAAGAAGGGAATTTTTGAACCTAAAGCCGGAAGAGATAACTATAGTCGAGTATGAATTTAATCAATTATCTAATTATGCATCCTTCGTGGTGGCCATTGACAAAGACAAATGTTGAAAGTTTGAAGAGGGACTGAGATATGAGATCAAAAGTAAGATCACAGTTGCAGATCTTAAAAGTTGTACCAAGCTAAAAGCAACTGCAATCAGGGTGGAAAGATTAGAAAAAGAAAAGACATAACAATAAATAAAAAGAGGGCCTATTGAGTTTGCGAGAGATTTTAACAAAAAGAAAGGTAAACATAGAGAATATATGCCATCATAATCCTATGCTAGGGGTGGTTACTCTAGCTATAGAGGCAGGGGATTAGGAGTTTCATCTTATACAGACAGAGGTCAAGGCCAAGTTATTCAACAACAACCCTTATGTGTACATTGTAGCAGACAACATATAGGTGAATGTAGGAAACTAACTGGTAGGTGCTACTTTTATGGGTATTTTGATCATATGCTTAGAGATTGTCCTGAAAAGATCTAGAATGTCAGAGGGAGGTAGAGGCAAAGGCAGAGCTACATCAAAGTCCATAGTTGAATAGTTGAAGTTTCAAAAGCTAGTGGAGTTGGAGTATCATTTGGCAGGGGCAGAGGCAAAGGTAGAGGTAGAACAACAACAGCTGGCCAAGGTATGAGCATATTAGAAGGTCAGAGTTCTAGACCCCTAACACAGGCTAGAGTATTTGCCATGACAAGGTAAGAAGCTGTTATTGCTCTAGAAGTTATCACTGGTAAGCTTTTATCTATGGTTTAGAAGTTAATGCATTAATTGATCCTGACTATACACATTCATTCATTTCATTGAACATGGCCTCACAACTGTGTAGTAACTATCAATCTTTAGGTTTTAATCTATATGTTAGTACTCCTTTGAGAGATGTGATGATTATGGATAAGGTATTCTTGATTGAGTGATTCATATTGATGACGTTGCGTTGAATGCTGATCTAGTACTATTGCCATTCTGTGAATTTGATGTGATACTAGGTATGGACTGTTTGTCCAAATATGATGCAAGAATGAATTGTTTTACTAAGGAAGTTGATCTAGAATCTCTAAATTAAGGGTTATGAGTCAAGGGGAAAGGAAAATTGTACCAACATGTCTAGTTTCTAATATCAATGATTTTCACATGATTAAAGGTGGTTGTGATGCTTATTAGGCACATGTGGTAGACATAAAGTTCATAAATGAATTACTTTAGAATATTTTAGTGGGAAATGAGTTTTCAAATGTGTTTCTAGTTGACTTACCTAGTTTACCACTTGACAATGAGATAAAATTCACAATTGAGTTAGTCCTAGGAATAATACTGATATCTATTCCACTTTATAGGATGGCTCTAGCAGAGTTGAGAGAATTAAAGACCAAATTGTAGGAACTACTTAAAAAGGGATTCATTAGAGCTAGCGTATCACCTTGGGGTGCTTCAATATCATTTATTAAAAGGAAAGATAGGACAATGAGGCTGTGTATTAATTATAGGCAGTTGAGTCGAGTTATTATGAAGAACAAGTATCATTTACCAAGATAAATGATCTGTTTGACCAGTTACAAAGAGCACGAGTGTTTTCTAAAATTGACCTATAATCAAGATATTATTAGCTCAAAATTTCAAACACAGATGTATCAAAGACAACTTTTCAAACCAGGTATGGGCATTATAAATTTTTGGTGATGTTGTTTGGCTTGACTAATGCACTAACTACATTTATGGCTCTTATGAACAAAGTGTTTTAGCCTTATGTAGACAAATTTGTAATTATGTTCATTGATGACATATTGGCATATTCAAGGAGCAAAGAAGAGCATGAATAACATTTAAAGATTGTGTTACAAATTTTGAGAGAAAAACAATTATTTGCTAAATTAAACAAGTGCGAGTTCTGGATTGACCATGTGGTATTTTTAGGATATGTAATTTTTGAAAAGGGTATAGAGGTGGATCTAAACAAAATTAAAGCAATATTAAAACGGGAAATTCTAAAGAGTGTTGCAGAAGTCTGAAGTTTCTTAAGACTAGATGGGTATTAATATCGATTTGTTGAGGGGTTTTCACTTATAGCTTATCCTTTGACTAAGTTACTTCGAAAAAATACAGTATTTTAGTGGTCTAAAGCATGTCAGAACAGTTTCAATGAATTAAAAATATATTAACATCTGCTCTAATGTTAGCCATTCCTATAGGTAATAGAGGATCTATAGTTTATAGTGATGCCTCTCATTAGGGTTTGGGATGTGTTTTAATGTAGCATGGTATGGTAATTGTATATGCATCTAAGCAACTGAAGCCTTATGAATTATCTTACCCAATACATGACTTAGAACTTGCAGTCATTGTGTTTACTTTGAAAATACAGAGACATTACTTGTATGGAGAAACTTTTCAAATATTTATAGATTACAAGAGCTTAAAGAATTTGATGAGCTAAAAAGAATTAAACATGAGATAAAGACGATGGTTAGAACTACTAAAATATTATGATTGCACCATTGAGTATCACTTAGGGAGGCAAATGTGATTATTGATGCTTTAAGTAGGAAATCAAAAAGCAGTGTAGCTCATTTATAGGTATTTCCACTATCTTATTTAGTGTCATTACAAGCTATGGATGTGGAACTAAATATGGAAAAGAATGGGGTATTGATTACTACTTTTTAAGTAAGGCTAATGCTGTATGATCTAATTAAAGAAGGATGGGGTAAGGATCTAAAGTTATAGAGAATGATTAGAATGGTAAAACATAGGAGACATATTAATTTTGATACTTAAAATGATGTCTTAATGTTGGAATCTCATATTTGTATGCCTAACATTGATAACTTACAAAGAGAAATCCTAAAAGAAACACATAATGCTCTTATGTCATGCATCCAAGAATGAAGAAAATGTATAATACTGTGTGATCTCATTTTTGGTGGCCCAAAATGAAGAAAGATGTAGTAGCCTATGTTTCAACATGTTTGACTTGTCAGCAAATCAAAATAGAACATTAAGCACCAAATGAAAAATTGAAACCATTGACAATTCCAGTATGAAATGGTAAAGAATAACCATGGACTTTGTATATGGGTTACTAAGAACTTTGAAGAAGAATGATGCTATATGGGTGATCATTGATAGACTAACTAAGTCAACTAACTTTTTGCCTATTCGATAAGGTAGTTCACTTAAGCACTTAGCCAAGAAATATGTGAATGAAATTGTTAGATTGCATAGCATTCCTGTCTCCATTGTATCAGATAGAGATCCACGATCTACATCTTGATTTTGGGTCAGTTTATAATAGGCTTTGGTTAACAAGTTGAATTTCAGTATTGCTTTTTATCTTCAGACAAATGGGCAATCAGAAGAGACAATTTAGACATGCTTCGAGCTTATGTGATAGAGTTCAAAGGTACATGGGATGAATATATTACCTTGATTAAATTTTCTTATAATAATCATTAGCATAGCAGCATTCAAATGACACCATATAAAGCACTATATGGAAGAAAATGTTAAAGTCCTATCTATTGGGATGAAAAAGGGATACGTGTTTTAAAAGGGCCAAAACTAGTGCAAGACATTATGGACAAGGTGAACATAATCAAGAGCAAACTTAAAGCAACATAAGATATGTAAAAGAGCTATAGACCAACACAAAAGAGAAATGAAATATGAGGTTAGAGACAAAGTGTTCCTTCGAGTTTCAACATGAAATGGAATAATTCAAATTGGCAAGAAGAGGACAATCCTCGATGCATAGAACCATATGAGATCTTAGAAAGAATTAGTCCATTGGCTTACAGGCTAGCACTACCACCAGAGATTGGCTCGAATTCAAGATGTATTTCATGTGAGTATGCTAAGAAAGTATCGGTTTGATCCTACACATATATTTAGGGATCCAACTATACTTAGGGATCTAGCGATAACAATTGCAGATGATGTAAGTTACGTTGAAGAATCAGTGAAAATCATTGGTTATAAGAGAAAATAGTTACAAAATCAAGAAATCCATTTGGTTAAGTGTTATGGAGAAATCACTCACAAGAAGAGGATATATGGGAAACAAAAGAGAACATTAAATGACAATATCCACTTTTGTTTACAGGTATTGAATTTCAAGGATGAAATTCTTCATAAGAGGGGAAGAAATGTAACTTCTTTATCCTCATTCATTAGCATTCTCACATGAACATATTCATTACATAAATGATTTGCAATCCTATATAAACATATGCATTGGATAAATGATCATTGAGATATATAAATTGGATAAGCACAATGAAGACACTTGAACCATTGCATTTGGGACACTTGAACATATATGTAATATCTGTATGGTTGCATGGCAAATTATCTTATGTTGTGTGCATCATATAACATCATAAATAATGATGTTTCAAAGCTTATTTAAAAGTATAAAGCGTATATGTTGTATATTTATGTCTGATCTACATGCCTGTAAAATATTTTGCCAAATTTAGCATGGTTGATGAGATATTGCCCCTTCATCATGACTAATTGTCAATATGTTGAAAACCTGCTCACCCTGAGATTGGTCATTTGTTTTGGTGACTTTATAAACTAAATTAGACAATGAGTAAAACATGAAAAATATTCCTTTATATGTTTTATAACTTTTGATAAATCAGTTTTGTAATTAGATGTCCATAATTTAAGATATACCTAAGATTGTAAGACCTACTCAGATTAAGATCACATTGAAATAAGACAGATTTCAAAAATTCTTCACATTTTTTATATATATTATAGTGATCTAAAATTTTGGTATATTGTATCATTATGTGTCTAGTTTATTTGAAAAAAAGAATCAAGTCATTTGGATAAGTATAGTAAGAGTTATTACAATTAGACCATAGCAAGGTCAGACTACCATATAAGGAAAATATGTATAAACATTTAGTCCACTTGCATGGAACATGGCCATAGTTGCATGCAAAGCATTCATAATCATTTTGACATACTTATAGCCATGTATGTATCAAATGTTAGAATCTCAACACTTTGAGGAAGCCCAAGAGAGAGGACCAAACCTACCATAAAGGTTGGTCACATCAAAAGGTGAGTAAAAGCCATAATTGGATTCTAATGTGTATGTGTGATGATTTTAGGATATGGTTATGTTCTATTACATGTTTATGTGATTGAATTGTGACATATTACATGTTAAAACAAATCAAGTAAGAATTATATGCTCTTAATGATTACTTGGTATACCATTGTGAATGAACACTTGCATATAGAAATAAAAGGATGTTTTGACCGACTTGTTAAACACTTTCAAATCACTTGGAAAAGGGATCAATGTGTCCTATTGACATATGTTATTGATCAAATGATTCACTTGTTATATGCTGGCCAGTAAAATCAAGTGTCACTTGAATCACATGAATTTTTGAGAGTAATATTTGCCTTGTAAGGTCACAAAAAAATCAATCTATTGCATTTGCACTTGCATAGTCAATTCCTATACTTATAATATATCCTAATGATATTCGATTGTTGGTTCTGCCATAAGAATCTGATTATTATTTTTATTCATTGAGTCATGACTCACTAAATTGCAATTATATTTTTTAGATACTGAAGCATAGGGTCTGGATACTTTGGTGTATAAAGTTTTGCATAAAGACACATGGACCATAGGTCGTCAACTGAATCCCAACTCTCTCTCTCCTTGTGTCATATACATATACCTAGATAGAAATTAGTTTGTGGTCACTAGCCTTGAACATTAGTTAACATATATGTACATTAAATACATGTTGGATTGTATATAAATGATGAATCAACCTTTATACCTATGTATTTTTGGACATGAATACCATGATTTGTAAATGAAAATGGTTGTTACATTAAGTTATTTTTATTATTGTATTTTATTTTTTTTGTATGTATTGTTTCTAATTTTAATATTCTTTTTATATCAAAGTGGTCTTTTAAAAAATTTAACAATCATATCTATATTATAACCAAATTTAGTTTTGCTAAAATGTCTATAATGGAATTTAGTTTTCCTAAAATATCAATAGATTTAAAATATTTCCTTATATTTTCACTTATTTGGCCTTATCTAGGGAATTCATTCTCTAATAATGTGACATCTTGTGATTCAAACTCAATAATGTTACCACCTTCTTGCTCGTCTATGAAGACATATCCTTTTGAATGTTAAGAATATCTTATGAAGATATTCTTTTTACCTCTTAGACTCAATTTACCATGTCTATAAAAGGTATCATGTACATAGGTAGCATATCTTTAAGGTCTTATAACACTTAGGTGATAGGCAACTAAATTTGAACCATCATTTACCTAACCATTTCAAGTAGGTTGATAGAGAACTTGCTAGGAGACCCGCCCTAGAAACTCTTTATATGATTGTTAACTTTGCCCAAGAAAGCTAGAAATTAAGTTGTCGATCAAAAGATTAGAATCCTAAGGAACTAAGTACTTAAAACCCTAATCTTAAAGACGCCACAATGGTTGATCACTTCCTTTAATAAGTCTAATTTTGTATTCTATCAAGAACATAAGAAAACAAAGCATAAACTTGCCCAAAACTCAATAATATTGATTAAAGATAATCTAAATTTGTAATACAAGGCTTGAACTTATATAGAGTCTTACAAAATTAAGTTTCCAACATATAAAAGGTTTAAAATTCCTAAAAGTTATATCTAAATAGAAAACACATTTTAGACAAGAATCCTAATAGAAAAGAAACAACTCAAAATTCAATTAACAAAATAATAAAACATATTGTTTTTGAAATGAATGTCCATGGGACATGGTTGTGCATTGTTGTGGTCACAATTTGGCAAAATGCTTCCTCGATGCATTATTGTGTCATAAAGTCATGCTTTTTCAATTAAGTTTGCCCAAACTTGGTTTGTTGAAGCACGACTGTGCATCTTATCAGTGTGTTTCCATTTCCTTCTATCCATTCAAGACATGGCTATGCATTATGGTCATGTATGGCCCTTTTTCCTTTAATTGATCTTCTTTTGACTTATAGCCTTTTTCTTGATGTTCTTTCCATACAATTAAGGTACAAAGGACTTGGTTTTGACATAAAAAAAGTACTTTCATTTTTTCTAGTAGCTTAATGATCAATCCTTATACTTTTTTTTCATTCTTTTAGTCCCTTGCCCTAGTCATTGGTTCTTCAATCCCTTACAATAGATCATGAAAAGTCTTGCTAGTATCTTGATCTCCATCATTCCCTCCTTCTTGAAAAGGATTCATCCTCGAATCAACTATATCAAATAAAGATAAACTAGTAATGTTAAAAGTAGCAATAACACTACCATAGTTAGTTGGCAAATCAAGCTTGTAGGCATCATCATTGATATTCTTGAAAACTTAAAAAGGTCCATCTGCTCTTTAGTTACAATTTTGATTGCCTTTGTATAGAAAACTTCTCTTTATGCATATGCACCCAAACCCAATCATCCAGTTCACAGACAACCTTCAATATTTGCTCGCATCTTGGCATATAAATCCTTTACAAAATTTGCCTTTTGTTGACCATCAAGATTAGCATGTTCATTTGTAGGCTAAGGTAAAATATCCAAAGGAGTTAATAGAATAAAGTCATAAGCAACTTTAAAAGGAGAAAAAGAAATATAAAAATGAACAACCTGATTGTAAGCAAACTCAATATGTGGCAAACACATCTTTCAATATTTTAAGTTCTTTTAAATGATAGTGCGCAACAAAGTAATGAGTGTCCTATTAACTACTTTAGTTTGTCCATTAGTTTAAGGGTGTGCAATAGTAAAAAATAAGAGTTTAATTCTCAATTTGCTTCAAAAAGTACACCAAAAATGACTCAAAAACTAACATCTCTATCACCAATAATGGTCTTAGGCATGCCATGCAAATGAACCACCTCTTTAAATTAGCAATATGTGTTGCATCATTGGTTTTAGAGCATGCAATGAAATGAACCATTTTGCTAAACCTATCAACAAAAACAAATATTTTATCATTGCCACTTTGAGACCTTGGTTACCCTATGAAAAAATCCATGGAAATATCAATCCAAGGTTGGGTAGGCATGGTTAAAGGGGTACATAAACCATATGGTTTAACCATAAACTTTGCTTGCCCACATGTAGTGCACTTATCTTAAACAGATTGCACATCATACTTCATATTAGGCTAATAAAAGTGCTCATACAATATGTCTAAAGTCTTTTGCAAACCAAAATGCCCCATCAAACTACCCCCATAAGTTTCCTTAACAAGAGATTTATGAATAGAAGAAATAAGCACACATAATTTGTCTTTCCTAAATAAGAATCCCTTATGCCTATAAAAATTACCAAATTCACTCTTAGCACATGCATCCTATACTTGGAAAAATTAATGTCAATGGCATACATGTCCTTAAGCAAATCAAAATCAAGTAATTTAGTTTGCAAAGAAGTAAGTAATACATACCTCTTACATAATGCATCGACTATAACATATTCCTTCCCATGCTTATAATTGATTATGTAATGAAATGTTTCAATGAACTCCAACCACTTAGCATGCTCTTATTGAGCTTATGTTGGGATTTCAAGAACTTTAGGCTCTCATGATCAGAATGAATGATGAATTCCCTCAACCATAAACAATGCTACCATATTTAAAGATTTCTTACTAATGCATAGAGCCCTTTGTCATAATTAGAATAGTTCAAGGCCACCCCTTTAAGCTTTTTCACTAAAATATGTAATTGGTTTGGAATCTTACATCAAAATAGCCCCTATTCCAACTCCAGATGCATCACATTCTACCTCAAACGCTTTGTCAAAGTTAGGCAAACACAATAAAGGTGTATTAGTCAATTTTTCTTTTAAAGTATTACAAACTTGTTCATACACTTCATTCCACTTAAAAACAACATTCTTTTCAACAAGTTCATTCAAAAGTGAAAAAATGGTACTAAAATCTTTAACAAACCTTCAATAGAAACTTGCTAAACCATGAAAACTTCTTACCTCATTTGCATTCTTAGGTATATGCCATTCCTTTATTACTTTTACCTTTTCTTCATTAACATTAATACCTTGTAAACTAACAACATATCTAAGAAACACAATAGATTCCATGTAAAATGTACACTTGTTAAGATTAGCAAACAATTAATGTTTCCTTAACTCACTAAACACATTATGCAAATGTTTCATATGTTCATCCATGTTCTTGCTTTTGGGTTCGCGGTCCTACTAACAAGTTTCCATTGTGATTTTTGATTTCCAATGGTTACCTGTGACACTTGTCAAGCTGTGGTTGTGAACTTGATTCCTTCTTGAGTTACTTCAAAATTCGCAATTGCAACTGAGGCATGACTTACACCGCGAATTCGTCTGTGACTTTGGCTTTCCTTTCTTTGAATTGGTTGTGGCAGAGAAGTGGCCCGCGAATACGTCTGTCCATTTTGTCAACCTGCATTGGTCTAGTTCGCAGTCGTGATTTATTAAGTTGTAGTCACAAATTAGAAGACACTAGCTTACTTTAGAGATTTTTAACTTCATCCAACTTTCAATATAAAGATTAACTAAAAACTGCAAAATAACACTTAATATGAAATATTAGAATTGATCAATCCCTTTTGTCAAGAACAAAAGAGGTCCAAGACCTAGGGTTAACTACCCTAGTTGTTTAGTGGAGTATTTATATGCAATAACCACTAAAAAGATGTTACAAATAAACTATGTCTAAATCTCTAAGGCATGCTAGGAAAATCTTGTATTAAATGGATGTCAGACATATTTCGCTATCATGACTGGTCATTCATGATCACAATCTCTTCTTGTACCAAATTTGTTAAAATCGTGACAGAAAACCCTATTTGTATCTAAAGGCTAGTCCATGTGGCATGTTATCATTGGTTTTCTAAGAAAAATAGTCATTGTGTTCTTCCAACCAAACAAAAGTCGCAGTAGCGAGCTATCTTCCTTTAAGATGTGATTGCTACTGCGAATCCATCTATTTGATAAGGTGAAGTTGCTTCAATTGGTCACGGTCTCGAAGACTATTTCTCCCTTACAAATTTTGATATGTCAACGATTATCTTAAACACTTGGCAAGCTGTGGTTGTGGACTTGGTTCCTTCATGGTAACTTTAAAAGTCTTGATCTCAATCCTAAACGTGATGATCAATGCGAATTTGACTATTTAAACTTCATAGATTTCTTTGTTAGGTCACGGTAGCAATTTGCTCTATGAATCAACCTGAACCAAAGTCATTCATTCCTTTTGCAACATCACGGTCACAAATTAGAGATTCTTAACCATAAATTAGGATGCCTTTCACAATGCTTGAGACTTAGACTCCCATTCATCTTTCAATGCAAACCTATCTTAAAAAATGTAAAAACAACACTTAAAATTGATGTTAGAACATGTCAATCTACATTGTCAAGATCAAAAAAGAGTTTTGACTTAAGTTTAACCAACCTAGTCTAACAATCTCCCCTTTTTGATTTTGACAACTTAAATTGATTTTGTAAGGGATAAAGAATTGTATAAGTGTGAGGTTGAAATGGTTAACTTAGTTTAACAAATTTAAATAGTTAGGATACCAATTTAAATTTGAAATGCAAATAATTAAATTGAGATTGCTTCTTCGTAAATTATACTCCCTCTTAATTATCTCATGCAATTGCTTTCACTATCTCTCTCCCCATTTGTTAAGATAAAAAAGAGAGAACAAGATAATGATAACGATAAGTATAAAGTGATGCAAATAAAGAACAACCATAAAGGGAACAAAAACTTCAAATGTTACTGATATAGTCATAAATAAACATACACATAATTAAAGATAAACATAAAGTGGATCACAATCTTAGGCTATAGGACAAATAAAACAAAAAAGAGAAAGAATTACAAGCCTAAGAAAAACTAGAAAATTGGAGAGCTGTCATCATCTCTAAAATCTCTAACATCCTCATCTCCTCCTCCACTTTGTGCTTCATCTCATGCTTCCACTTCTTCTAGAGTATCTTCCCAATCTATAAAATTTAGGCGATGGGAAGGTGTTGTACCCACCTTCTCTTGAAGGTCCACTAAATCACTATAGAGGTGGGAAACAAGAAAAAATCTCCTTTTTATAGTACACATCACCTTGTCCAACTTCTTATTAATAAAAGAGAGAAAGATGGTAATAATCTTAGATTTTGGTTTGGGCTTAGGAGATGGGATTGGTTGGGCACCTTCCTCTATCGTAAGCCTCCTCCTTTTTGAAGCTTGAGTAGTTTCATGCTTCTTAGCCCAATAAACCCTAAGGTGTAAATATAAGTATCTAGATGGATAGCCTTGGCATTTATGATATGGGGTAGATCAAGGAAGTTTTGGAAGGGTAAGTATTTCTTAGTGAGGAATTTTTCATTTTTCTGATTTAGGGCTCTCACATAATAGTAGAAGGCTATGACAAGAAAAGGGAGGAGAAATTGGCTTTTAGGTTCAATACTCATGTGAATATCCACACGGTACCGACTCATTTAAATTAGCTTATTTTTGGTTAGGCAAAATAAAAATGCTAGGTCTTTTTGGAAAACCTTTTCATTCCCATTATCCCTAGCATTTACTGAAAAGGTAATGACATGGTGAAAAAGCCAATTTGGAAGGGTTATAATGTATTTCGCTAAAGATGTTTTTTAGGTCATGTTTAGTTTCAATTGTTATCTCTGACCAAAATTCAAAATAAAAGATATCAAGTGCAGAGACGATGAATGGGATATCATCTCCCACTTGAAGGTTGAAGAGGTTAGAAAGTTGGTTGAAAGTTGTTAGACTAGGGTAGTTAACCCTAAGTCTTGGGCCTCTTTTGATCTTGACAAAGGGGATTAATCATTTCTAATGATTCAAATTCGTGTTGTTTTGCATCCTTTTTTTATTAGTCTTTAAGTTAGAAGTTGTATATGAATCTTAGTCTTTAAAGAATGTGAAGTAACTTCTAAATCGTGATCACAATCTAAGATTCGCGATCGCGATCCATGAGAAGACTTGCTAGAAGATCAGACAAATGAAATTGCAGAGTCATTCTCGATCGTGACACATCCAAAGGAAGAACTCGAAAAGTGACAGATGAATTTGCGGTGTAAAGCTTGCCTTAGTCGCGATCGCGAATTTTGAAGTAACTGAAGATGTAATGAAGTCCACAATCACAGTTTGATAAGTGTCATAGGTAACCGTTGGAAGTCAAAAATTGCGATGGGAACTTGTTGGTAGCGACTGCGAACCCAAAAGAAGAAGATGAACACTTTTGGTAGAGGAATTCACTTCCAAAGTCGCGTCCTGTACAAGATAAATCACAACCGCTACTTTTAAGAGCATATGAAAGGCAACAACTGTATTTTTCTGGTAAACTAATCAGAAGCTACCACATGTACTAGTCGTTAGACATAAACGGGGTTTTCCTTATGGAATTTAAAATTCGCGACCGCGAATGAGTAGTAGCGATCGCGAATCATGATTGTCAAACATTTAATGCAAAAATCTATCTAGCACACTTTGATGATTTTGTACCAGTTTTATTGCAACGTCTCTTTGGTGGGTAAAGGCTATAAATACCTCACCAAACATATGTAAATGAAAGAGAATTAATAACTTTGTACCTAAACTCTTGTAATTTTGTTACTCACTCTTCTCTATTCTTTAAGTCATTATTGGGTGTGAGTATAAACTCCAAGTGTAATTGGTTATAGTGTGAGCCTATCAAAAACACTAAGGTTGTTGTGTTAGCCTATTAAAACACAAGTTGTAAAGGTTGTTGTGTGATCCTATTAAAACACAAGTTATAAAGGTTATTGTGTAAGCCTCAAAACACAAGTGTATGGATTGTTGTGTAAGCCTTCAAAACATAAGTGTAAAAGTGTAGTGTAAGCTTGAAAACACCTTTGAAAGATAGTGGAATACCCAATTTCAAAGAATTGAGGACTAGACGTAGGGTCAATTATACCCGAACCACTATAAATCTTATGTCTTATTTCATTTTTCCTCTATCTTTCCAATTTTAATTTTTATACACCAATTCAACCCCCCCTTCTTGGTGCCTAGGGCCAACAAGTGGTATTAGAGCCTCACTTTATAATCAAACCTTTATTGGGTGAATAAAGATCATGGCTTAAGAGATAATCCACTCATAACTCAAGCCATACTTTGATGGAACTGACTATACTCATTGGAAGTATAGGATGGAGATCTATCTTGACATAGATGTGTGGACCTTTGGGATGTGGTCATCAAGGAATGAAAGCCACCCACCAGAGTTGTGGATGGTAATGAAGAATTAATCCCAAAGGAAGAATGGGTTGAAGCTCACTGGAGATCAAATGGCAAGAACAAGAGAACAATGACCATTCTTCTAAGCTCACTCTCTAGAGAAGAGATTGGAAGAGTGCAACATTGTCAACCTGCACATGCCATTTGGAAGACTTTAGAGAACTATTATGAAGGCACAACTCTAGTCAAATCAAGCCATTTGCAGATGTATGTCACTGAATGGGAACTCTTCGTGATGAAGGACAATGAGAGCATCACAAAAATGACAAATAGGCTCTTGTCCATTATCACCAACATGAAGAAATTTGGAAGAACTCTTACTATCTATGAGGTAAACACAAAAATCCTTAAAAATCTTCCTCTAGATAAATTTGGTGCTAGAGTTTGTAGTATACAAGAGTCCAATACAAAAATTGGAAAGGTTCCAACAGATGTGTTGAGAGACAAACTCTTAACTCATGAGTTAGCCTTACAAAAAGATGAACAAATGAAGAAGCTAAGAGGCTAAGGAGACAAACTAGAGAAAGAAAGAAAAACCATGGCTCTTAAAGCTTCAACAAAAGAGAAGGAGGTAGAGATCACCTAAAGTGATGAAGAAAGTGACAAGGAAGAAGAGGACCTAACAATCCTCTCAAGGAAGATAAAGGAGTTGATCAAGAGAAGAAAGGAAAGAAAAGGCTTCAAGAAGACAACTCCTAATCCAAGAGAGAAATCCAACGAAGTCACTTGTTATGAATGTGGCAAGTAAGGCCACATCAAGTATGAATGTCCCAATTAAAGAAGATGAAGAGAAGGGTTAAGGAGAAAAAGAAAAGTTTTTTAGCCACTTGGGATGATAGCTCAAGTGAAGAAGAAGAAGAAGAAGAAGGAGAGGTTGCCAACATATGCTTTATGACACAAAAAGATTTTTCAAATGAGGTAAGTACTTCTTCTCATTTTAATTCTGATTTTGAATTTGATGAGATAGATGAAGAGCTTCTAGAGGCTTTAACCATGAGATGTGATAAGTACAAGTCACAAGTGAAAACTTATAAGAAAAGGTGCTCAAAATTAGAAGATGAATACAAGACTCTTAGTGATCTTATAAATGAGTTGAGGACTTCTAATGAAGAACTCAACAATTCAGTAGAAAGACTTTCCACTTCATCTTCTTCTATGACTTCATTAAGAAAGGAGAATGACACTCTTAAAGGAGAAGTCATTGAGCTTAGAAGCTCAATCTTTAAGTTCCATAAAGGAAAAGAAGCCTTGGACACATTGATTGTGTCACAAATACCACCACTGTTTAGACATGGTTTAGGTTTCAATGGAGCCTCCTCATCATCTCAAACTACATTTGTTAGAGCTTCACAACCTCAAGCCTCAAGCATTGAGGTAATTGGAAAGAAAAGTACTCGTAGCACTAAGTATCCTAAGCCTAAAGGCAAAGGGAAGGCTCCCCAAAGCTTTAGAGCCAAGACTCAAAGAACTCATCATGCATATATTTATAATAAAAGGCATGTTCATTCTCATAAAAAATTTTCTACTCCT
>CATIWR010109029.1:0-23858 GCA_949677035.1 Omphalea diandra
AACACATAAATCAAAAAACAAAAAAAAAAATATCTAGAAAAAATATATATATATATATATATATATATATATATATATATATATATATATATATATATATATATATATATATATATATATATGTATATATTTTACAATTACAATATCAAATATGCTTTCAATAGTCAGGTCATGTTTATTATCAATAGTTACTTTTGGAAAAAAAAAAGACAAAAAAACACCTATTTGCTACTTGATGATAAAATTTTTAATATAATTTTTTTTGGAAATAATTACTTAATTAACTTGAAAAAAACAACTAAACTATTTTTTTTATAAATAATTACAAATATCTTAAAACTCCAAAAACATTATAGCTATTCAATAATTATATATATATATATATTTTACAATTACAATATCAAATATGCTTTAAATAGTCATGTCATGTTTATTTTGCTTTTGAAATAGAACTGCAAATAAGACTTCTTTTTTGTTTTTTATTTACAATGAATTCAAACTTTTAAGAATATTTTCATAATTGAATAACATGAATATTAGATTAAATGATATCTATTTTAAGTATAATTTTTCAGAGTACCATTAAATTTTATTTAATTATTTAATAAAATAAGACTTTTTTAAAAAAATTTATACACTCAATTTCACTTTCATTTTATTTTCAAGAAGAAATCAAACAAGCCCTAAAAGTCGTCATATTTATTCATGACTAGAATGAAATGAGTTCTTGAATTTTTCTGGTTTGGTTCACAAAAAAAAAAAAAAATTTTAACAATATATTTTTATTTGAACAACATGAATTTTTATTGAAATATGTATGTATAATTTTTTGGATTACCATTAAATTTAATTTAATTATTTAAAAACTAAATTTGAATTTGAATTTTCTAAATCTACACATTTATTTGGTGTATGTTGAAATTATTTTAAGGTATTTCAGCAATAAGGGTTAGTTAGAAAAAAAAAAATGATTTTCTCGTGTGGGATATTATTTAGGGGTGCGATGGATCTGTTCTTTTGGACAGCCACGGGGACATCGTTGGTGAGAAGCAAGCAGGGCCTAACCTAAACTTCTTACATGGATTTGGGGTGATTGATAAGATCAAGTATGAAGCAAGCAGGGCCTAACCTAAACTCCTTACATGGATTTGAGGTGATTGATAAGATCAAGTATCATTTGGAAGAAGCATGTCCACTTACAGTCTCTTGTGCTGATATTCTAGCCATTGCTGCTCGTGATGCTGTTGCCTCAGTATGTACATGTCTATCTCTGCTTCATATTTTTAGATTTTGTTACATTAGCTTAATTAATTTGTTCCGTAAAGTACCCTACCTATTTACAATTTTTTTTTTCATTCGAGGCTTTTTTTTTTTCCATAATTAGAGACGATAATTTATTATTTAATTTGAAAATCTGATTTGAAATTGAAGTGGTTTAAAATTACTCGATCGATTTGATGAATTATTTAAATTGCTAGTCTTAATGCGATCTAAAATGATTTAAGTTTGATCTAATCGAAGCTATTAAACATATTTCAACAAGTGTTTTTAAAATTATAATATTTTTTTATTTAAAAATATGAAAATTGTAAATGATCCAAATGTACTTGAAATTCAAAGACAACTTAAAAAGGTTTTTGCACCTCAACTCAATTAAATTATAATTTAAAATAACTCAATTTAAATTCATTTGAAAAGATAAATTAAAATTAATTCAATACAACATTGACCAATTTTAAATTAATAGAACTTAATCCGTTTGCCACTTTGGGTGACATTATATGAACTACATAAATATAATGTCTCGCCCCAAATAAGTAACGGTTTTCTTTTCTAGTTGGTAAATTGGAGGGTAATTTTGATTGATCTTTTGATGAAATTAAGAGAGGAGGTCCAAGATGGGAAGTTTGGGTGGGCAGGAAGGACTCCCTGAAAGCAAGCTTTGATGGAGCCAATCAGTTTATACCAGCTCCAAATTCGTCTTTGCAGGCTCTCATTGCTAATTTCAAACAACAGGGGTTGGGAATAGCAGATTTGGTTGCTTTATCAGGTAATTAAAATTCTTTATCTCTCTTTCTCTCTATATATAGATGTGAGAGAGAGAGAGAGAGAAAGAGAGAATACATGTACATTAAAAAATAAAAAAAAAATCAACCTTTCATCATATCCTCACTTCAATATGCACGCAGTGGGAAATTAATTATGGTAGAAATGGGAGAAAGAGAATGAAATTAAAATAAAAAAAAGAATATGAGACACAAAAATTTTATTCTAAAGTAAAAAGAAAGTGGAGATAGGATGCATCAACTAATTGATGCATATAATCCAATTTAGTTTAATAATACTGAAATTATTTCCACAATTGTGATATTGCAATTACAAATTTTAGAGTTTATTTTTTCAGAAATTATTAATCTGTAGTCATATATTAAAACCAATATATTTTGATACATGTATATAAATTAATATAATCAAGTAGTATAATAATATATTTCTAATAGCTTCATCTAAAGATCTGCAATAATATTGATGGAGCTTAATAACTAGTCAAGAAAAAGATAATTTACTGATTTTATTGTTCTAACATAAATAACATTGCTCTTGCTTCCTTTTTCATTCATTGATTTTACTTTTTCTTTTATTTTTCTATATTATTTAAATGAGCTTTTATTTTAAATAAGTAAAATTTTTTTAACAAAGAGATATTGAAATTAGATAGAGTTAAATTGAAGTATTGCTAAAACATAAGAACAAATCGATTATTTAGTTGGTCTATGCCTTTAAGAATTTGTTTATGGTTCAATGTCCATTGAAACAAACACGACGAATTAACAGCCACAATGTTCTGTCTAACAGGCAGCCATACAATGGGAAAGGCAAGATGCTTAAGCTTTAGGCAAAGAGTATATGACTATGACGTGAACCTAGAAGAAAATGATGATAAATACAAGAGATATACCACGTTTAGGAGAATCCTGCGGTCCATATGCCCAATATCTGGAAAAGACAATGAATTGGTCCCGCTTGATTATAATACTCCGGCTAGATTTGACAACAATTATTTTTTAAATATTCTTCAAGGAAAAGGCTTGCTGGGATCTGATAATGTGTTGGTTACAGAAGATCGTGAAGGGGACATTATACGTCAAGTATGGCATTTTGCCTCTAATCAAAAGCTTTTCTTTGATTCTTTTGTCAATTCTTTGGTTAAGATGGGAAATACAAATGTACTGACTGGAAATGAAGGAGAGATTAGGAAGAATTGTAGGTTTGTCAATCCTTAAGATTCCTCTAAAGCAGTAATGCAGACGTTGATCTATTATATTATTAAATATTTAATTATTTTATTTAGTTGCATAAACAATTTTATCATAATATAAAATTTGACTTAAATTTGCTTCACTATAAGTCACTTATAACTCATTTCAATCCGTATCAAACTTGAAATAAGTTGATAATTGATTTGAAAATTTTTAGGATTAAATCTGATAGATTTTGATATAGATAGCAACTCAAGAGGGAAAGCTGAATTTATTATTTATAAAATTAGAAAGAAGTAAAGGGAAAGAAAAATCAATAACTTCGGAGTCACATATAGGGTAGCAAATAGATCAAATCGAGTGATTTTAAATTGGGCCGTCTTCAGTCATGTTGTTTTCGGATTAAATTTGAATTTTGAGCAGATTTTGATCACACATCTGATTTGTATATAGACAATATTTTGGATCAAGTTTTGGTTTACACCTAAAAATGATATTTCAGATTGGATCAAATCGAAGTGTTTATTTAGATTCTTTATTACTTATGCAATATCTTTTTCATATTTTATGAAGGAAAATATTTTTTTTAAAAAAATATTTTTAATCAAATAGATTTTGCATAAATAAAATTTGATTAAAATTTTTTATTTTTTTAAATGCTTAATAAATTAAATACAATTTATATGTTAAACAATTGATTGTACATAATAAAAAAAAGCATTTGAATTAATTTCATATAGAATTAAAAATAAATAAAATATTTTTTTAATTCTTAGATACATTTTAAATATTTTAATAATTTAAATCATATCATTTGGATAAACTCGAAAATTAGGTCAGATCATTTGTTATTCATTTTTTAAACATATTTTTAAAATATCTATTTAGTTTTTGTTATTTATTTAATATTTTCTCATAAATTTGTTAAGAAAATAATTTTTTTAAAAATTATTTTTAATCAGGTTGATTTTATAAAATATAATTTGATTAAATTTTTTTATTTTATTTAAATGTTTAATAAATTAAATATAATCTATTGTTTAAGCAAATAACTATACGTAATGAAAACAAATAATTGAATTAGGTTTATATAGAATTGGAAATACTAAAATATTTTTTAATTTTAAAATTAATTTTAAATATTTATAATAATTTAAATGGGTTCATATGGATTGACTTATAGATTGAGTCATGATTGGATCAATTTGTATTGAGCCAAAAAGTTTTAACTTGGATCGTTTCCGATTTTCTTTCATATCAGGTTTAGATCAACATTTTTAGGAGAGTTCGAGTCGAATAAAAAACTATCACCTCTAGTTATATGGTCAACAAAACTCGATTTTTATTCAATTTAATGGATTTTCATTCAAATATGATTTATCCTAATCAAGTTGTTGCCACTGGAAACCTCCACCATCACTCTCACTATAACTGCCACTCTTAATAATCACCACCTTCAACCACCATCTTCAGTCATCACAACTGCTATAATTGCCTCTTTACAATCATATAAATTATCATTTGATTATTACCATTCCATTCATAGGCTAGTATCACTATCAACACTACTATAATTTTATAATCACCTTTCTAAATGAATAAAAGACAAAATGAAAACTATATTTTTATTGTATTTAAATTTTATTTTCATATTAACGTATAGAATTTCAATGACTACTACATTGAATTTGTTGGATTGAGTGATGATGTGACAACCCAAGAGGGGAGAGGAAGTGAATTGGTTGTAAACAAAAATAAAAAACAAACATAAACACAAAAATCAACACAAGGATTTATAGTGGTTCGATAACATACCTATTCCACTTTCCAAACTTTCACTTAGGCCTATCTATTCTTTTTCAAGCTCAAGAACAAAACTTTCCATTTTTTAGGCTAAGGAAAAACCTTCACTTTAATAGGTTCATGGACAACCTTTCCTTTTATAGGCTTAAAAACAACTTTTCCTTTAACAGACTCAAGAAGAACCTACCCTTAGTATTTTTCTAGCCACAATACCAACCTTTACAACCACTAGCAAGGAAAGATCCAAGCAGTGTTTATACCTTTCAAATAGGCAACTAATACATAATTAGTCCTAAAGAAAAACCTACTCTAAAAAAGAGTAACAAAAATAAGTCTTACTCTACCCAAAATGCAAACAACATCCAAAAAGGTTTACACAAACACTTACAAGGAGTTAAAAGATATTCACCATAATTTCCAGCCTTTTATCTTACTTCTCTAAACTCCAAAAATGCTTTTTATATAGCCAAGCTCTAAAATTAGTCATTGGCATAATTGATGTTATGTCTGACAGTTTTTCTACAAAACTAATCGTTAGAAATGACAACACTTGTTGTTCTTCAACAACACCCATTAAACTTGTAACAATTACTTCTAATGCCTATTGAATGCCTTTCAATGTCCATTGGCTTTGACTATAATGCCTGTTGGAGAGAGAACAATGCCCGTTATTCATTTCTAGAAAGCTTGAACTTCATGCTATGTTTTTCAAACTTTGCACAGTTGCTTTCTATGTTCATTGAGCAATTTGCAATGTCTGTTAGAAACTCCTTCAATGCCTATTGATAAGGGCCAATGCTTGTTTCGGGTTCTAGAAGTTTTAGCTTAGGCTTGGACACTATTACCATGTTTATTGTGAATATGAAACTCCTGTTGTTAGCTCAAATCAATACTTGTTGCTAGCTTAGATCAATGCCTATTGAAACGCCCGTTGTGGAACTTCAATGCTTGTGGTAAGGTCCAACACAACTCAATCTAGAGTACTTCTCCAATGCCTATTGTAAATGGACAACACCTATTGCAAGGTCCAGAATGTTGGATTGAGTGGCAATGTGGCAACCCAATAGGGGGGTGAATTAGGTTGTAAACAAAAACAAAAAACAAACACAAACATAAAAATCAATACAAGGATTTTTATAGTGGTTCGACAACTTGCCTACTCCATTCCTTAAGTTTTCATTTAGGCTTTTTATTCCTTTTCAGGCTTAAGAACAACCTTTTTCTTTTTCAAGACTCAAGGATAACCTTCCCTTTTTCTAGGCTTAGGAAGAACCTACCTCTAGTATTTTTCTAGGCACAATACCAACCTTTACAGCCATTAGCAAGGAAAGATCCAAACAATGTCAGCCTCTTAAATAGGCAACAAATGCATAATTAATGCTTAAGGAAAAACTTACTCTTAATGAGAGTAACAAAGAAAAACTCACTCTACTCAAATACAAAGCAACACCCAAATTTGCATAAAGAGTTACAAAGGTATTCACACTTGTTCACAAAGTTTTCTAACCTTTTCTCTAACCTTTCTAAACTCTAAAAATGCTCATTATATAGCCAAGCTTCGAAATTAGCCATTGGAATAGTTAATTCCATTTGACAGCTTTTCTTCAAAATTAGTTGTTAGAGGTGACAATACCCATTATTCTTTATCATCACCTATTAAACTCTTAACAGTTACTTCCAACGCCTGTTGAATGTCTTTCAATGCCCATCAGCTTTGCCTACAATGGTTATTAGAGAGAACAATGACTATTTTTTATTTCCAAAAAGCTTTAACTTCGTGCTCTGTTTTTCCTAACTTTATATAGTAGCTTTCCACGTCCATTGAGCAATTCATAATGATCGTTGGATCTCCTTTAATGCCTGTTGAGAAGGGCCAATGCTTGTTTCAGTTCTAAAAGCTTTAGCTCAGACTTGGACACTTTTCTCATGTCTATTATGAATATGCAACATCTGTTGCTAGCTCAGATCAATGCCTATTATAAAATTTCAACACCCGTGGCGAGGTCCAACATAACTCAATCTGGACCACTTCTTCAATGCTTATTGTGAGGTCCAGAAGACTTTGGCAAAAGAATAGCATCCAATCAATGTCTATTGTTCATCCTTCAATGCCTGTTGAATGGTCTAATGCCCATTGTGAGATGTTCAATGCCTATTGAACTTGTTGTTGGTGCTTGGGTTCACATGTTATCCAAACATTCTGCCCCTAGCTTTAGAATAATATCCCCTTTTAATGTTCGTCGAGTTTGTTCAAAACATCAAGCAAACACTAAAGTATAAACATTAGAACTTCTCTTAATTTTGTTATATTTTTGTTATCCTTCAAAAAAATAGTTTTGTTATCATTCAAAACACATAATTCAAAGTAAAGAGTGAGTCCAATACCTTGGTTACATGTTCTCCAAACATTTTTCCTTTAGCATTCATAATAATCTCCCCCTTTGAATGATGGCATAACTGAGATACTTTGATAAAAAAAAAAAAAAACCTTAAATACATAAAGGATACCAAATGTTGAAACACAAAACTATAAGGAAGATACCAACTAAAATACATACCAATCAAAATGTCCACACAATATTCAATACCAATTCAATGTAAGGTTTGATTCCAATTATTAGAATATCCATACAAGGTTTTATACCAAGTATGCTACTTAACAAGCCACATAAGATACCAAATGTTGTACCACATAAGATACCAAATGTTAGATGTTAAACACATAGAAGATACCAAGTGTTAGGTTATGCACATAAGTGATACCAAACACAATAATCAAATCACCAAATCAAAGAATCCAAAATTTCTCCCCCCTTTTTATCATAATGGCAAAATGACATAAAAATTCTCCGCTTAAAGAAATGTTCTTCCTCTTACAAACATACAAATATTATTTTCTTGAAATCTAGACTAAGTTCCTTAAAGAAAATAAGGCAAACATGATGGTTCCAAAAATACAGAACAAACACCAAAGGAAAACTCCCCCTGTCTTCATGCTTCCTTCTAACAAATCGCTCTAGGTATTCAAACATAAAATTCAGTTGATATGACTTGAGGTTTCATGTTATTTTCACAAAATAAGGAAAGCAAGAAAGGAAGGATAGTTGTTATAGATTCCTAAACTAAAACAAAAAATCAATACAAAATTTGTTTTATAAAGCAAACACCCCATCAATAAAAGCATATTAAACAAAACAAAGGAGGGATATAGATACTTTATAATTAATGATACCATCATATACCAATTCTTATGTTTTCCAATTAATTCCAAATGTTGAATTCTCCAAAAATACAAATATTTTCAAAAACTTTAGCTTTTTTTCCAAATTCTACAGCTTTAGTTATAATTTGATTCTCTATTTCAAGCAGAGGGTGAGGAGTTTCCAAACCCGCAAAATTAAACTTTCTTTAGTACCCATTTTCTTTTGGGTCCATCAGAGTCAACAACATAAATATGATAATCTCTCAACCTAGCATAGCAAAAGTATGCTTTATGTCTAAAATTTCCACAATAAAAGCATTATCAAATGAATGCTTTCTTCAGTTCTTATAAAGAGCATGAGTGAGGTGGCTTCCCAAAAGATTGGTGCCTAAATGTGAAGGAACTTTTCCATTCTTAACATGCTTAGTTTCATAGAAGAAGGCATGATTTACCTTTGGCCTGTGAAAGCATGAGTGAGAGCATCTATGATTATGCACATGTGATTTAGATGAAGGTGAGGGAGCTCTAGCTTTGGCAGAAGCTCTCATAAATTTTTGCTTAGAGAAAGAAGGTTTGGAATGATCAAAGCCTAAGTCATGTCTATTTATTGAATTCTTTTGAAAGCCTAAAATAAGATCAAGTTTTTCTTTTCCTTTTTTAAAAGTGGCAAGTGAGTCCTTTAAAATTGAGATCTTTTTCTTGAGACTTTGATTTTGAGACGATAACATTTCATAACTTTGATTTTCTTGATTCAAAGACTCATTTTCTTTTTGTAATTACTCAAAACTTTTCTTTAGTTCCACTAATTCAGTTTTTAAGATTTTGTTTCTTTCAAAACTTTTATCAAGATCATTGTTGGTGGATTTTAGGGCCTCAATAAGATTTTCAACAGTGAACATGTCTTCTAACTCTTGATCATCTAAATCACTATAAAGAGAGTTAGGACATACTTGTTTTGAAGAGTTCTCCTTTAAGGCCATAAGGCAGAGATTGATTCTCTCACTTATTCCCATCCTTAGTTCTTCTTCATTCTCACTTGGTTCAGATGCACTAGAGTCATCCCAAATGGCTTTATAGGCTTTCTTCTTCTTCTTAACCTTTTTCTAAGCTTTGGCTTTTAGGCTATTTGCTTTCATATGGCTAAGCCTTTCATATCCATAACATTCAACTTGCTCAAGCTTGCATTCACTCTTCTTCTTAAAGATTCTTCTAAATTTATTTTCCAAGAGCGCTATCTATACATCATCCAACTTTTCATCATCATATGAGCTAAGACATTTAGAGGTAGCTTTGAGAGCCATTCCAATCTTCTTTTTATTTATATTCTTAAATGTGGGTGGAGCTTCTCTATTCAGGCTCATCTCACATTCAATGAGATTTCCTAGTAGCTCATCAAATGACATGGCCTTCAAGTCCTTTAAGTCTTTGAGCAAGGTGACCTTGCCAAGCCACTCCTTAGGTAGACACCTTAGAACTTTCTTCACAAGTTCCTTATTAGTGAATGTCTTCCTAAAAGCCTTCATTTCTCTAACAATCTCAATGAACTGATCATACATTCTTGAGATTGTTCCATCTGGCTTTATAAGAAAGGTTTCATTTTGACAGATGAGGGTCTCCATCTTGTTTTCTTTGACTCGATTTGTTTGCTCATATGTGATCTACAAGGCCTTTTAAATTTCCTTAGCAGTTGATGTCATGCTCACCTTGCTGTACTCACTTTTGCTTAAACACAAAAAAGCATATAGATCGCCTTGCCATTGTTAGCAACTTGCATTTCTTTTTCTTTCTCAAACATCTAATCAATATTCTTTTCTATTTGAGTCCCATTGATAAGTGTTTTCATAGAAGTGTATGGACCTTTTTCCATAATTCCCCACAACTCAATGGATTCAAACTTGAGAAAGTAATACATTTTATTCTTCCAATATTGGTAGTTTGTTTCATTGAAGAAGGGAGGTCTCACAACTAATTATCCTTTGGTTAATGCTAATATTAGACTTCCATGATTGTGTCTCTCTTGCAATTAAGCTTCAACTGAGGTTAAGATCTGATACCAACTATTGGACTGAGTGGCAACCTAAAAGGGAGGAGGCGAATTGGGTTGTAAACAAAAACCAAAAACGAACACAAACATAAAAATCAATATAAGGATTTTTATAGCGGTTTAAAAACTTACCTACTCCACTCCCTAAGTTTTCACTTAGGCTTTTATTCCTTTCAGGCTCAGGCACAACCTTTCCTTTTTTAAGGCTCAAGGAAACCTTCCATTTTTTAGGCTTAGGAAGAATCTACCCCTAGTATTTTTCTAGGAAAAATACCAAACTTTATAACCACTAGCAAGGAAAGACCTAAGCAGTGTCTAAGCCTCTTAAATAGGCAGTAAATACATAATTAGTGCTTAAGAAAAAATCCACTCTCAAAAAGTTAACAAAAGATAGCTCACTTTATCCAAATACAAATCAACACCCAAAAGGTTTGCATAAAGAGTTACAAAGGCATTCACACTTATTTATAAAGTTTTATAACTTTTCTCTAACCTTTCTAAACTCTAAAAATGCTCCTTATATAGCCAAGCTCCAAAACTAGCCATTGGAACCGTTGATATCCATTTGATAACTTTTCTTCAAAACTAGGTCGTTAGAGGTGACAATACTCATTGAACTCGTGATGGTTCCTTTTAATGCCTGTTGAATAGCTTTCAATGCTTGTTAGCTTTAACTACAATGCATGTTGGAGAGAGAATAATGCTTGTTGTTCATTTATAGAAAGCTTTAACTTCGTGCTATGTTTTTCCCAACTTTACATAGTAGCTTTCCACATCCATTGAGCAATTCATAATGTCCGTTGTAACTCCTTCAACATCTATTGAGAAGGGCCAATGCCCATTTCAGGTTTCAAAAGCTTTAGCTTAGGTTTGGATACTTTTTCCACACCTCTTTGCGAATATGCAATGTCTGTTGCTAGCTCAGATCAACTCCCATATGAAACTTCAACACTCGTGGTGATGTCCAACATAGCTCAACTTGAAGCACTTCTTTAATGCCTGTTGTGAAGGGACAACGCCCATTGCATGGTCTAGAAGACTTTGTCAAAAGAGCAACATCCAATCAATGTCTATTGCTCATCCTTCAATACTTGTTGAATGGTCCATTGCCTGTTGAATTTGTTTTGGTCCTATAACGTTTATTGATGCTTGGGTTTAAATGTTCTCCAAACATTCTCCCATTAGCTTCAGAATAATTCCCCCTTTTATCATTCGTTGGGTCTGTTCAAAACACCAACCAAACATTAAAGTACAAACATTATAACTTCTCTCGATTTTGTTATATTTTGATTATCCTTCAAAATAATAGTTTTGTTATCATTTAAAACACATCATTCAAAGTAGAGAAGTGAGTCCAATGTCTTGGATTACATATTCTCTAAACATTTCTCCCTTAACATTCACAACATAAAAGACTATGGCAAAAGTGCAACATCTAATTAACGTCCATTGCTCAATGCCCGTTGAATGGTCCAACGCCTATTGGAAGATGTTTAATGCTTGTTGAATTTGCACAACGCCCATTGAACTTTTGATGTTTTTGCATGTTCAGACTACTGTTTGAATGATCCTTATTTTATTTACTTTGGTAATGTTTTTCCTATATTGGTAAGTAACTTGTGTGTTTACTTAGGTATAAGTGCTTATGTGAGTTTGACCATAGATGATGGTCTTAATGATCATTATTTTAAATATTGATTGTGCATGATGATCTTAAGTGTAGTTGATTGATAAGCATGACCTCTCTTTGACATGTTGCATAACCCTCATCCTTTTTTATATCGATTATGATGATGTTTTGGCTTGATTAATTGGATTTCACTAGAAACATGTTTAGAGGCATTAAACAAATTAATTAATAACAAGGTAAAAATGGTAAAAAGTGAACTAAAGATGCCTGAAGGCTGGTGTTGTCCCTAGTGCACCAAGAGGGGGGTTGAATTGGTGGAAGATTACAAAAATTTGGAGTGAAGGTTATGTGTTTAGAGAATTAAGAAGAAATATAAGTAACAAAGACAAGATATTTATAGTGGTTCGGGTGTTAACAAACCCTACGTCCACTCCTCAATTCTTCACAATTGGAAATTTCACTAAACTCAAAATATTGTTTCCAAGCTCACACCAAACTTGTGCAATATGTTTTATGGTTCACACACAACCCTTACACTTTGTATTTCTAAGCTCACACAAAATCTTACTCAAGTGTTTTGGACAGACTCACACTTCAACCTTTACAAGAGTTTTGGAGGCTAGGCTAATTCTCAACCTAATTACAAAGGTGTTTAATGCTAACAAAAAAAAAAAAATCAAGACTACATAATCAAGAATTAAAAGTTATGAAGCATTTGCAAGAGTTTGGTTACAATTAATGAAATTCTCTTGCATTTACATATGTTTGCTGGAGTATTTATAGGCAACAACTACCAAAGAGATGTTACTCATAAACTATGCCTAAATCTCTAAGGTAAGCTAGGCAAATTTTGCATTAAATGCCTGTTAGACTGAAGTCGTGGATGTGACTAGAATTTCACAGTTGTGATTTTTCAATTTACATTGGGAAGCTTGAAATAGTGGTAGAGAACCCTGTTTTGTGTCTAATGGCCAGTCCATGTGTCGATGTGCCATTGGTGCTCTAAAAAATATAGCCATTGTGTTCCTCTATTCAACCAAAAATAGCAATCATGATTGATGTCCTTTTTGGGTGCGACTAACATTGTGAATTCCTCTGTTTGGTGAGGAGAAAACACTTTCTTTGGTTGTGGTCGCGATAGGTGCTTCGCCCTTATGAATTTTGATATTCCAATGATTACTTTGGACATTTGGCGTTCTATGGTTATAGATTTGGTTCTCTCTTTTTAACTATGAAATTCGCAATCATGACATAAGATGTGAACACCACTGCAAATTCCTCTATGTAATAGTCAAGTTTCCCTTGGCTAAATCGTGATTGTGATTTCCTTTGTGAATTCTTCTAGCCTAACTTCATCCATTCTTAGAGCAGGGTCGTGGTCACAAATTAGAGGATGTTGACCATAAATTCCAATGTCTTATTTAAAGTTAGAGATTTAGATTTCCATCCAACTTTTAATGAAAATCTAACTTATACGCTGCAAAAACAACACTTAAACAAAACATTAGTGCTAATCAATATTCATTGTCAAGATCAAAAGAGGCCTATGACTTAGGTTTGACTAACTTAGTCCAATAATCTCCCCCTTTTTAACTTTGACAACTTAGATTGATTTTACATAAAAAATGAATTACATCAATGTGAAGTTAGGATGGTTAATGGTTTTGAAAACTTGTTATCAAAGAATCAAAGATTTATAAGATTGAAAAAGAAAACTCCTATTGCCATCTGCTCTCCCTCAACTTATACTTCCCTTACGCACATTCCTTTACTATTAACCTCTCTCCCCATTTGGCAAGATAAAAAAAAAGGGTAAAGATTAGATATTGAACTAAAATGCATTAGTGTTAAGTGTATGAAGCGTAAATTGAGAGTAAACAATCACAAAGAATAAATAAGTACAAAATCAAATAAGAGCAATCACATAACATATGAAGTAATCAATTGTAAATGATAAAAATAACACTTTTATTTATTAAAATTTGTGAGATCACAACCTTTACATAAACAAAGAAACAAAATTCTAAAACTAATAACAAATTAGAATATCGAAGAATTATCATCGTCTCCAAAATCATCAGTTTCTTCATTGGCTCCTCCACCTTGAGCTTTATTGCCCTCCTTAACCTCTTCATCATCTTCTTTTTCAGGAGTATCCTCCCAATCTTCAAAGTCTGGGAGGTGGCAAGATGTAGCACCAACTTTCTCCTGAAGATCCACTAAATCACTATAAAGGTGGGATAGTAGGAGAAATCTTCTCTTTATCTTCCTGATCATCTTGTCAAGCTTCTTGTTGATTGAGGAGAGAGAGATTTTGGCTTTGGGTTTAGGTTGGGGAGCCAGAATGAATTGAGCACCTTCTTCGATGACTAGCCTCTTCCTTTTTAAAGCTTGGAAAGTCTCTAACTTTTTTGCCCCAATTGCACCTAAGGTATAAGTGTATGAATTAGGGTGAATTACCTTAGCATTAATAAGGTAGGGTAAGCTTAGAAAGTTATAGGATGGCAAAAACTTTTTAATGAGGAATTTTTCATTTTCCTCATTAAAATCACCCATATAATGGTAGATGGCAGTTACATGAGAAAGAAGAAGAAATTCTCTTTAGCTTTGTGCTCATGTGAATCAATTGGTCCACAAGGTATCGACCGATTTGGATTGGTTTATTTATAGTCAAGCAGAAAAGGAAGGCTAGGTATTTTTAGGAGACCTTCTTGTTACCATCACCCTTGCGTTAATAGAAAAGGCAATGATACAATGAAGTAGCCAGTTGGGTAAGGTTTAAATATATTTGTCTAGGGAGGTCTTTGGATCATGTTTGGTCTCAATGGAAATTTCAAACCAAAACTCTGAGTAAATCATGTCAAGAATAAAAATGATGAATGAAATGTCATCCCCGACTTAAAGATTGAAAAGATTTGAAAGTTGTTCAAAGATAATTAAAAAAGGATCCCCAAAGGCTCTAAATATCAGTCTATACTTACCTACTCTTGATTCTACTCTTTGATTCAAGGTCATGGTGCGCATGAACTCTTGCACTATCTCCTTGTAACTGGGCTCATCATGAAAAATAAACTAATTCCACCTCAAATTTAAAAGATAGGCATAGATCTCACTATTGATCCTTAGTGACTTAAGGAGGAAATATGAAGGGAATTTTGTTCGATTGGATTATCTTGGAAGAGTTAGCCTTATGCTAATCCTTCTCCTTCTTAATGACTTCTTTCATTATGTAAAGAGCATGAGGACTAGATGGTTAAGCTATTGCTTTTCCCTTTGCTATTCTGGAGGCTTCCTTGGGGCCCATTATATATGAGAGAGTTTGAAGAAGGTTTGAGAGTAAGAATGAAGAAAGATGAAGTAATTTAGCAAATGTAAGTTAAAACATTATCTTAAGGGTTTAAATAGGCTAAGAAGAATTGTAAAAATTGTAACAAATGGTCAAAAATTCATTTTATGATCGATTGCCATATGTTGGCAGTCAAATTATTTAAATGCATAACAATTACTCAAATTTGCGACCACAAACAGCAAATCACGACTGCTAATTACAAAATATCTAAGTAATGGATAAAAAATACTTGGAAACCATTGTGGTCAATGGTCAAAACTTTTGAATTTTGAAAAAATTCATGATGCAAATAGAAAGTAGTGACTACAAATTGATTGTTTCATAGACGATGACAAGTACTTGTAAATTACGACCGTGAATCAAGGAGTAGTGACCACAAATTATAAGACAAGAAAAATAACAATGAAAAGAAAAGATTTGACTTTCTAAGTTATGATCCATTTAATAATTGATGCTTAATTCATGCAAATTGACATAAAGAGGCACAATTGCACAAAGAATTAAGACATCTAAAGAAGTCTACTATTCATTCATTACATATAAGAATCAATCATTCAAAAACATTGGAGCACATAAGGAGTATTCTAATAAGATCCAAATTTCAATTCAGGGAGCTTCCATCAAGCATTCCTAACTCTCTCTTAATGAAGTTCATCCTTTCTTTTTTGAGAGGTTGAGTGAAAATGTCTGCAAATTGATAATTAGTATTTATAAATTCTAACGCTACATTACCATTTTAGACAAGATCTCTAATAAAATATGCCTAATGTCTATATGTTTGCTCCTAAAATGTTGGATGAGATTCTTTGAAAGATTTATTGCACTAGTATTATCACATTTGATAGGAATGTGATCAACAACTTTTCCATGATCCTTTAATTGTTGTTTCATCCAAAGAACTTGGGTGCAACCATAACCCGCAACTACATATTATGCTTCAAAGGTGGATAAGGCAACATAAACTTGCTTCTTACTAAACCAAGACACTAAGCATTCTCCTATGAATTAATAAGTTTCTGAAATGCTCTTTTTATCTAAAAGACTATTAGCATAATTTACATCTAAATAATCTATAAGGCTAAATGATGAATCTCTAGGATACCATCAACTTAGACGCAATGTGCCATGTAGATATTTGACAATCCTTTTAACAACATTAAAATGAGATTCTTTAGGGTATGATTGAAATCTATCACACATGCATACACTAAACATTATATCGGGTCTAAAAGCGGTAAGATAAAGTAGAAAACCAATCATACCTCGATATCTCTTTTAATCAATCGACTTACCCGATTCATCATTGTCTAATTTGATGGTGATACTCATTGGTGTTTTTGCTACCTTGCATCCTTCCATGCAAAATTTCTTGAGTATATCCTTTGTGTACTTAGATTAGTTGATGAATATCCCTTCTTTGATTTGCTTGATTTGTAAGCCAAGGAAGAATTTGAGCTCTCCCATCATGCTTATTTCAAATTCCCTAGTCATACATTTAGTAAAATCCTTATAAAGAGATTTGTTAATAGCACAAAAAATGATATCATCGACATATATTTGTACAATTAGTGTATCATGATTATGCCTTTTTACAAATAAAGTTGTGTCAACCTTCCCCTTTTCAAAATCATTTTTCAAAAGGAATGAACTTCGCCTTTCATACTAATCTCTTGGAGCTTGTTTCAAACCATACAAGGCTCTATTCAATTTAAAAACATGATTTGGAAAGATATGATATTCAAAAGCAGGAAGTTGTTCAATAAAAACTTCCTCCTTAATGACACCATTTAAAAATGCACTTTTACCATCCATTTGGAAAAGTTTGAAATTCATATGACATGCATATGCTAAAAGAATCTTAATGCCCGTTAATCTTGCTACTGGGCATAGGTTTCATCATAATAAATGCCTTCCTCTTAGTTGTATCCCTTTATAACCAATCTAGCCTTGTTTCTAGTGATGAACCCTTGCTCATCCAACTTATTCCTAAACACCCATTTATAACCTACAATAGGGTATTCCTTAAGCCAAAGAACAAGTTTCCATGCATTGTTTCTCTCAAATAGATTAAGTTCCTCTTGCATTGCAAGTACCCAACTCTCCTCATCATGAGCCTCATCAATAGATTTTGGCTCAAGTTAAGAAATAAATGCAAGATTATTATCTAAAGAATTGAGTTAAGATCTAATGCTTACACCTTTGGATGTATCATCAATGATTAGGTCCTTTGGGTGATGTTTGGAGAATCTCCAATCCTTGGGAAGCTTTTGATTTGAGTTTTCCATTTGTTGATGCTGAGGTTCCACTTCTTCTATTGATGACTTGCTTTCATCATGGTTTTTATCTACCTATCTTGTGGTTGACTCCAATTCCAATTTTTTAAAGTCATTTGTAAGATTATCAATAAGAAAAACTTTACTAGGATTATTAATAAGAGAACCTTTCCCAAGATCAATTTTACTAGATTCGTCAAACATAATGTTCATGGACTCTTCAACAACCATAGAACTCTTATTAAAAACTCTATAGGCTTTACTAGTGGTGGAATAACCTAGGAAAACACCTTCATTTATTTTTGAATCAAAATTTTCAAGATTATCTTTGGTATTCAAGATAAAACACTTGCATCGAAATACTGTTAGGTATGACAACTTAGGCTTTCTCCCATTCCAAAGCTCATAAGAGGTTTTATTAAAAATGGGTCTTTTGAAAACACAATTTGTAATATAACACAAAGTATTGATAGCTTTAGCCCAAAAGTAATTAGGTAGTGAATACTTATTTAGCATAGTTCTAGCCATCTCTACTAGTGTCATATTTTCCCTCTCTACAACACCATGTTATTTTGGCATTTTAGGGTTTGAAAGGTTATGCAACATCTCATTTTGTAAGCATTAAGATTCAAAAGATTCATTTTGAAATTCTTTTCCATGGCCACTTCTTATCGAAGAAATAAAGTAACCCTTTTCATTTTGAACTTTTTTTGCAAAATTTTTAAAAGCATTAAAAGTATCATACTTATGAGCTAGAAATGATACTCAATTAAACTTAGCATAGTCATCAACTAGGACAAGTGCATAAAATTTTCCACCTAAACTAGCACTCCTAGTAGGTGCTATTAAGTCCATATGGATAAGTTGAAGAGGTCTAGATGTACTTACAACATTTTTTGCTTTGAAAGAAGATTGATGTTGCGTTCCCATTTGGCATGGCCTACATGTCTTGTCTTAAGAGAACTTTAGCTTGGGAAGACCATCCACTAGCTTTCCTTTTGATAAGCTTTGTAGGAACTCTATTCTAGCATGTTTGAGTCTTTTATGCCAAAACCAAGCTTCATTGCTAAGAGACATAAGACACTTAAAAGATTGGTTAGCGAAATTATCTAAGTCAATTAGGTAGGTATTGCCCTTTCTTTCACCCTTGAAGACTACCTTTTTATCCACCAGGGTGGTACCTCTATGTTTGCTAGGGGTAAAGGTAACTTTATTACCCTTATCACATAATTGACTTACACTATGCAAATTACGTTTGAATCCATCAATAAGGAAAACATCATCAATGAGAGAACGAACATTCTTACTGATGGTGTCAATGCCAATTACCTTACCATTGACATTGTTTCCAAATGTGACATTGCCACCCTTATTCTCTTTTAAGGCCATGAATAGCTTCTTATTACCAGTCGTGCTTTGAATATCCACTATACACATGCCAATCATTTACTTCATTGGTGGTTGCCAAACAATCCTACACAACACAAATACATCATTTTTGTTTTGGTACCAAACATACTTAGATCCTAGGGGATTAGGCCTAGAAGGATCCTCCAACTTGAGGTGTGCCTTCTTAATATAACAATGAATGTTTATGTAACCAAACTTTATGCAATAGTGACATTGAGTTTAGACTTATGAGTCTTTCTCCTATACATGGCCTTGGTATGAGTGGGGGTGTTTCTCATACCAACACAGTGTGAATGTGAGCATGAATATGAATGGATGGGTATAGAATTGAATTTTCTATGTGTGTAGGGGTGAGCATGCTTCTTATTGTAAATATATGCATGATTAGCCTTCTTAGGGATAAAATTTTAGCCTTGAAGTGCCTTACCTTTGCCTTGAGGTGCCTTACCTTTGCTTTGAGCACTTTTGCTACCAACTACCTCAATGCTAGATGTTTGGGCTATTGAGGCTCTAATGAAGGTTGTAGGTGATGGTATAGAAGAGGAGGCTCTATTGAAGCCTATACCATGTCTCACTAAAAGAGGTCTTTGAGATACAATAAGTGTGTCTTCCTTTCCCTTGTGAACCTTAGAAATATAATTTCTAAACTCAATGACTTCACCCTTTAAGGAGTCATTTTCCTTTCCCAAGGAGTTTAGGGATAAAGATGACTTTGAAAGACTCTCAACAAATTTTTTGAGTTCTTCATTTGAAGTCCTTGATTTACAAGATTATTTATAGATTTAAATTCATCCTCTAGCTTAGAATATTTTTTCTTGTAAGATTTCATTCATGACTTGTATTTGTCACATCGCAAGGTGAGAGCTTCTAAAACCTCATCATCTACATTATTTAATCATCATATCCTTCATAGGAATAGGGAGAAGAACTTAATTCATTTGATGAATCATCTTGTGTCATGAAGCATAAGCTTACAACTTCCTTCTTTTCATCCTCCTCACTTGACTTCTCACCCCAAGTGGCTTTGAAGCTTTTCCTCTTCTCCTTATCCCCTTTCTTCTTCTTCTTCTTCTTCTTCTTCTTCAATTTAGAGCAATCATACTTGATGTGGCCTGGTTTTCCACATTTATATCATGTAACTTCACCCAATCTTTCCTTGGGGTTTGAAGTTTCTTTCTTGAAGGTTCTTATTTCTTTCTTCTCCTTATTAACTCATTTGCTCTTCTTAAAAACATGGCTAGCTCCTCCTTGTCTTCGTCACTTTCCTCTTCACTTGATGCCAGCTTAACTTCCTTTTACTTGGATGAAGCTTTCAGAGCCAAGGTTTTTCTTTCTAGTTTTTCTAATTTATCTCCTTGTCCTTTCATCTTCTTCATTTCTTCATCCTTCTTCGAGGCTAGCTTATGAGTTAGAAGCTTGCCTTTTAGAATATTAGTTGGCACCTTCCTAATCTATGAATTTGACTACTGGATGCTGCAAACTCTAGCACTAAACTTTTCAAGAGGTAAATATTTAAGGATTTTTTAATTTACCTTATGATCGGTGAGAATTATTCCGAACTTCTTCATATTTGTGACAATTGCAAAGAGCCTTTTCATCATATCCATGATGCTTTCATTCTCCTTCATCATAAACAGCTCCCATTTAGCCACATACATTTCAAGCCTGATAGACTTCACCTAGTTTTCCAAGGCCTTCCAAATCCCATGAGCTGTAAGGCAATGTTGTACCTTTTCGATTTTTTCTCTTGAGAGAGAACTTAGAAGGGTTGCCATAGCTTTCTTGTTTATTCAATTAGATCTCCTATGAGCTTTAACCCACTTTTCTATTGGGATCAATTCTTCACTTCCATCTACCACCTTAGTGGGTGGCTTTCACTCTTTTGCTATGATGTCCCAAAGATCCACCACATCATTATCCAAGTAAATTTCCATCCTATACTTCTAATGAATATAGTCAGATCCATCATAATAAGGCTTTAGATAGGTGTGGATTCCTTTTTTTGCCATGATATTTTCTCATGCAGTTAAGCTTTGAAATGAGACGAAGCTTTGATACCATTTATTAGCGCTAGTGCACTAAGAAGGGGGGGTTGAATTAGTGAAAGATTAAAAAAATTTAGAGGTAAGGTTGTGTTTAGAGAATTAAGAAGAAGTAGAAGAATAAAGACAATATATTTATAGTGGTTCGGGTGTTAACAAACCCGACATGCGCTCCCCAATTCTTCACAATTGGGAATTTCACTCAACTCAAAATGTTGTTTCTAAGCTCACACCAAACTTGTACAATGTGTTTTATGACTCACACACAACCCTTACACTTTGTGTTTCTAGGCTCACACAAAACCTTACTTAAGTATTTTAGACAGGCTCACACTTCAACCTTTACAAGAGTTTTGAAATCTAAGCTAACTCTCAACTTAATTACAAAGGTGTTTAATGCCAACACTAAACAATCAAGACTACACAATCAAGAATAAGAAGTTATGAAGCAAATTTGTAAGAGATTGGTTACTATTAATGAAATTCTCTTGCATTTACATCTGTTTGATGGAGTATTTATAGGCAACATCAATCAAAGAGACGTTACTCACAAACTATGTCTAAATCTCTAAGGTAAGCTAGGCAGATTTTGCAATAAATGCTTATCAAACTATAGTTGCTGTCGTAACTAGAATTTCATAGTTGTGATTTTCCAATTTACACTGGAAAGCCTAAAATAGTGACAAATTGTGTTTAATGGCTAGTCCACATGTCGATGTGGCATTAGTGCTCTAAGAAATATAATCATTGTGTTTCTCTGTTCAACCAAAAATTACGGTCGTGATTGTTGTCCTTCTTGGGCATGACTGAGACCATAAATTCCTCTATTTGGTGAGGAGAAAACACTTTCTTTGGTTATGGTCATGACAAGTGCTTCACCTTCCCAAATTTTGATATTCCAATGATTGCTTTGGACACTTGGTGTTCTGTGGTTGCAGACTTGGTTCCCTCCTTTCAACTATGAAATTTACGGTAGGGACATAGGACGCAAACATAATTGTGCTAAGCATTGAGTAGTGCTTACCCTAGTAAGTGGAAAGGGGAACTCGAAGAAGTTGATCCTAATAAGGTACGTGAAATCACTGGGTGTGATTGTGACATCCCCTACCAATGGCAAGTGGAAGATGTGAGTGGTGTCCATCCACCTCTCAGCTATCACCTATGTCATAGTGAAATCCTCTAGTAGGGTCCTTAGAAACCACATTGACCCCATATTCTCTAGGTGAGCAATCATATAGGGGTACAACTACCTGAATCAAGCCCCAACTAGTCGACCGCTTCATCTCCTTTATTAAAGGAGATGTCACCCTATGAAGAAAAAGCAAGAAAAAAAAATATAAAAACATACATTCAATCCCCACATGATGAAAAGGGAAGAAAAATGAACAAAAGAGAAATCAAAGCAATAGAAGAATCATTGACAAATGTGCAAATTGAGATTGATCAAGTCTCCAATCTTAGGTATGCCAAATATATGAATTTTTGAATAATATAAATAATGCCCTACGCTTTGCAAGTGTTCAAGTACTATAAGGAAAATTAGAAGAGTAAGGAATAATTAACTACAACCTTGGCAAACATTATTCGCAAAAATTTTTAAAAATTACAAAAATTAATCTTTCCATAAATTGCACAAAAGTCGTAAGACTAGTTTAGTAATAACACACACATGTTCCCCAAAGCCAACATAATTTAGCTCGAAATCAGTGAAAAAATATATGAAAAATAAATCTGAATGACAAATCAATCCCAGGGCATGCAAATTGAGGCAACAAGTAAACTAGCAAAAAGAAAAATAAAATTTTCAAAGATTTAAAAGTTAAGTGTCCTATAAATAGTTCTAAATTTTTTTGATGCTAACTAGTGTTTGCATGTAGAAACCATTCAAGGAAAGTGCATAAAAAATTTAATTCTAAAAGCAAAAATAATAAATAAAATTCAAAAATAAAAAAGAGATAAGGAGGAATGACCTACCATGCCTGAAGCCATGCCTACTAGGTGATAGTACAAGTCATACACTGTAAAATGCTCCTGACACACCCCTTCGACTCAATATTGGCTATCGTGCATGATAGGAGAGAGACTTCGTCAAAGCCTTATGAAACCTTTGTCTGCTTGAGAATGTAGTATATAGTTGCATCACCAACAAGGAAGTAAGCAATAGCATCAATCATCAGAGTGTTGATATCGGCCGTCATAGAAAAATATGAAGAGAAGAGGGAACCTAGAGTTCTAAGTCTAGAAAATTTTAAAGACAGAAAGGGAAGAGGGAGGATAGGAAGTGCAAAAATGAACTTTAGGGCCGACCGCAACCTTATATAAAAGGGGAGTTTGAACGAACATCCTTTATTTATACAGTCAACTAATGCCCCTACGTACAACATGTGTCTTAGTCATTCCACTTTTAGGGATGTAACACTATTAACTTGGTTGTATAAATGAGCTCTATGTTTGTACAACCCATTAAAATCCAACATAAAAGAAAAATAGGGAAAGTAAGACTCTAGATGTAAGATTACGAAGCTACCCCTAACACTATCAAAGTTTAGACAAGTCAATCCAATCTTCCAATTCCTTTGCCAAATTATCATAATACCTTTTAATAATAAATTTGACTCTTTCATATCTACTAGAGGAACTCTTAGAGCAAAATTAATTGTTCAAGAACTATTTCAATTGAAAACACATTTTATAGGAATACTTTATGATTTCGAGACCAGATCTACTGTTCTCAATAAAATGCATTTCCAAAACATTCATAAGGGTTATAAGAATAGAAATTTATCCCCAAAAGGCTAGAAAGGCTATAATGACCTAAGATGACACCTTAGTACACGAGAAGGGT
>CATIWR010109040.1:0-10674 GCA_949677035.1 Omphalea diandra
TCTCTCACATACCAAACTATTTATTTTTTTTTTTTTTATAAAATCAGTTTATATATATATATATATATATATATATATATATATATATATATATATATATATATATATATATATATATATAACTGTGTGTGGAGGGCAAAACTTTTGAATAGATTAAAAATTCTTTTCCATAGTTAAATTAGGCATAAAAAATAATATATTTCAATTAAAAAAAAAGATAGTGCACTATGAATCTTACTTTGCTCATCTTTTGAACTGCAATTTTAAAAATTCGATTTCTACTAACAATAATAATAATAATAATAATAATAATCAACTTATACACTTTAGTTTCAATATAATAGGCAAATAAACTAAACGTAAGGCTCATGGTAGATAATAGTAAAAAATTTAGAGGGTATTTGATAACTATATTTAACACTTAAAATTAACATATTTAGCACTTATTTTTTTAAGTCTATTTGATTATTCTTTTTTAAATTTTTAATATTTTTAAGTGTATTTGGTAATATTTTTGATTAAGTCCTTAAATTTAAAAAATAAATTAATGAAATAAATATAAAATTTTTATTTAATACATTAAATAATAAAAAAATTGTCACTATTTTAATATATATTTTATTAATATATTTCTCATTCACGATTATCATTATTTATTATCACAATTATTTCTTATTAGATTTGAAATCATAGTGTTATAAAATTTCTAGTTATCTTACCTTTACTCTTTTTCTTAGATTTAATTTTTTTTTTGAGAATATGACAACTATTCAATAATAATTCAGCTGTTAAAATTTTTAATACTAATTTCAGTATTTAATTTTAAAATTGAGCAAACACTATTTTAACTATAATAGAATTATTTAGAGTAACTCACCTAAAACAAAAATTAATAATAAAAGAAGAGAGAGAGATTAGTTAGGAAATTACAAGTAATTAAACTTTTAAGCTATTCAGTCTATAAATAAAGAACTGTAGAATTTTTTTTCTTTTTTTTATATATATATGTGGGTGTGTAAAGGGGATATTTAAATGGATTAAATAATTTCACAGTCAATTTAAATATTACATATATATAATTAATAACAATAACTTAAAAATTCTTATTTGACTTGAATAAGGAATCTTTGATAAAATAGAAATTTTATTTCTTAAAATTCATCTTATTAGTAATGCAACCAATAGTATATTTTTATTCAAAGTTGGATTAGATATGAAATTCACAATAGAGTCCTAATGTAATAAGGGAATACAAGAGATTGTTTGATAACTCAATTTAGCACTTAAAATTAAAATTTTAAACACTTATTTTTTAAAACTTTGTTTGATAATCTTATTTATCTACTATTGAAAATTTTCAGTTTAATTAGAATCCTTTTAAAATAGTAAATAAAAAATTTTAACTTAAAATTATTACTTAACATGCTAGAACAACAGTATTTACATATTTTTTTATTAATATAACTTGTATATTCTTAATAAATGAACAAACTCTCCTTTAAAAATAAACTCTATTTAATATTCAACTCTTAATTTTTAGTTTATACCAAATAATTATATAATTAAACATTTTCAGCATTTAAATAATTAAATACTTAAAATTCAACTCTTAAATTTTAGTACTTAATTTTTAGTTTTACCAAATATTAACTAAAACAAACAAGGACAAACAAGAAAATAATTTATTAAAATAGAAAGTACCGAAAATAAGAAAAGAATTAAAACAAAAAGAATCTAGTTAGTGAAGAAAAACTAAAGTTGATGGTAGTCTTAATATCAAAAAAATTTTCTGTAGACTAATTTATGATGAATCAGTTAATTAGAAAAAAAATTTATTAGTCAAAACATTTGAGGTATAAAATTATGAAAATTATAAAATATCATCGACAAAATATGAAAATTATATAAATTTTTTTAAGTAGCTGGTTTATCATCTCATGTAAAGAAATCAATACATGCTATTGTGCTTAACGCCTAAATAAATTTAACTTCTTTCAATGTCTTAATCTTCATAAAGAAAGGATTGCCGTAATCTCATATGATTTTATTAATTTATTCTTGCTTCAAAAAACATCTATTCTAATTTCATAGAATTTTTTAAATATATAAAATTATTATTAGTTTAAGCTTGTCTTTATATATATATATATAACAATTAGGAACTCATTTTTATTAATTTTTGAAACAAGAAGAATTGTCCTAATCTTATAAGGACTGTTTATGCTATCTAAGTTTTGTGATTAAGTTTTTTCTTGTTTCAAAACAAATATATTCTAATTTCAAAGAATTTTTTAAATATATAAAATTATTATTAGTTTAAGCTTGTCTCTTTTTTTAAAATAAATATAACAATTAGGATTTCATTTTCTTACACAAGATTGAATTATTATTTCGAACTGATAAGTCCAATTAAATTAAATACTTACATATTATTTGTGGAACTAAGTAATTAAATATATACCAAAGTGTTGATGGGCATATTAAGATTATAAATTCATTGTTATACTTTTTAAAATGTAATATATGCATCAGTATTGATAGATTGTAGTATTTTTATGAGAAAAGTCTACTGTTGCTCTTAATGTGTATATATATATATCAAGCCAATTCATTTTTTTTTTTTAATATAAAGACCACCATCAACTTTATCAGGCCAATTCACTATTTATGTTTAAAAAAATAGTGAAATAATAGTATTACACACTAAAAAAATAAAGTATTAAATTTTTTTGAAGACAAGCATATCAAGATTCACATAACTATATATGCATTAATATTTTTTTTTAATGTAATATATACATCAGTATTGATAGAAGATAATATATTTATTAAAAATGTCTACATCATGTTCGGTGTATATACACTGATTTTATACATAATTTATAATTAAAAGTATTATTTACATATTAAAAAATATAGTATTAAAATTTTCTGATAGATTTTGGTATTAGAATTTAGTATATAATTAAACCTCAAGCGGTTATAAAACTAAACTAAAAATTTAAAAATCTATATTTATAATTTATAATATCTTTAATATATATGATGGATACATTATTCGAGCAATTATCATATATAAAAATATGAATGTGAGAGAATATATGTATATATAGATAAAAAAGAGCATAGTAAATATTGAAAACAAAAATTTGCTCTTTAATTTCATCAGTCAAGAAAACTAAATTTTTATTTAATTGGTTGCAAATACAATATTGACCTTAAACGCTAAAGAAGGGAGAAAAAGCAATTATTTTTTTAGACTAATTTGCTACAATTATACATTAAAAAGAAGTTAAATTCAAATATTATATTATTTTATGAGTTTATCATGTCATATAAGTTATAGTTATTCCTTTTTATGTTCCTTAGACATTTAATATTTAAATTATAGGTTAATCATAAGTTTATCAAAATTTTATGAATTAAGTTGTCAAATTTAAAAATAATTATCAGAATACTATAATATTGTTCTTTGTGATTATTTATGTGTGTGCTGCTTTCTGTTTTGTAGTTTTATTTCTATTGCAGAAAATAAAAATTTTTAGTTTTATCAATCATTAAAAAAGCTTTCAAAATTATAAAATAAGTTTAGAAAAATAAAATTTGCATGCATCGCACTTACTAGTGCACTATACACAAACATAAGATCTGCAGTCGTAATGTGGTCTCTTATCATGGACCTCAGCGCACCAAATCAACGACCCAACTTTCGGGGGACGCTCTAACTTTAAAGCTATCCCATTTGAGGCTGAATGACTGACTGTTAAGCATATATTTTCTTGTGGCCCAATCACAGAAATATCAGTAGAGATAATCACACGACACACTCTCTTGTTTTTTAAAAGATATTTTACATCCCACGTGTTATAAAAAGACATTTTAGTATATCAAATTTTATTATTTTACCTTTTATGTAGTTTTTGTTTATATTTTTACTTTTTTTTATCAGTTATATTTTTTTTGTTCTTTTTTCATTATATTTTTATATTTTACACTTTTTGTATTATTCACTCTATTATACCATTATTGTTTTCTATTGTTATCTCCTAAATTTTATATACTATTTTCATTTTTATTTCTCCACATTCACTTGATTAACTATATTTTTACTTTTTGCTTGCATTAATTTTTTAAAATTGTCATATTTAATGTTGTTTGGTATAGTACTTTCTTTTATCATTTAATAATTCAATTGTTAAAGATGTTAATAGTATATTCAGTTGTTTTTATTATTTTTTAAGATTTAATAGTTGTTTTTATTGTTATTGTTGTTTAAAATAAAAAATGATGAATTTTTATATATTTTAGATGAAAAATAGTTAACAAATAAATATTTTTGAGCTAAAAATCCATAAAAAAAAAATAAAATAGTGTTTGTTAGAGATTAAACATAATATCTACGTTCTAATTGTTCTTTTTCTTTTTTTTTTATTGATGGTTGCATCAACAAAAAATAAATATAAAATAAATAAACAATAAACATTTTCATGCAAACTATTTTATGTATTTTTATTTTTTAAGATTTAATAGTAATTTTTCTTCTTATTATTGTTTACAATAAAAAATGATGAATTTTTATATATTTTAGATGAAAAATAATTAATAAAAAAATATTTATGAGCTAAAAATCAGCCATAAAAAGATAGAAAATGGTGTTTGTTAGAGGTTGAAAATGATGTATACATTGTAATTGTTCTTCTTTTTTCTTTTTATTTATCGATAGTTGTATCAATAAAAAATAAATATAAAATAAACATTTTCTGCAAACTATTTTATGTATTTAATTTAATAAATTAAAATAAATTAGTAATAAATCGTTTGTAAATATTTTACTGTGTAAGGATAACTAAACTAAAAAAAAATACAATTTATAATAAGGAATAAATTATTGTAAATATTTTATTGTGTAAAAATAACTAAATCCAAATATCATTTTTAACCTCCAGCAACTTAACTAACTTTCTCTTTTCTTATTGGTTTTTAAAACATACTTATTTTTAATTATTTTGATCAGTAATATTTCAAAACTCATGATTTTTTATTCTAAACAATAAGACATACATTAAAAATCATATTAAATATATTTTGGAGAGAAAAACATATATAATGAAGAAATTTTTCTCTATAAAATAGATCCGTAAATCTTCAATTGTGTGCGAGAAAACAAGTTTGTCTTCATATTTTCATTTTGATGATATTTCTTGATATTTTTTCATTTCAATGATGTTGTGTGCAAGAAGAAGAAGAAGAAGAAGAAAAAAACTAATGAGCAGTTGGAACATTCAAAAATGAAAATCGATTTCGTAGATTTTTTTTCCTTTTGTTTCGTAGATTTTTGTTGCTTAATTTGATAAATTCAAATAATTAAGGTAAAAAAATATTAATTGCTATTTTTTTGAATTTGTGTTGATTTGATTGATTAAGGGAATGAGGAAAATAGCGTAAATTTAAAATTTTCAATTGAGAAGTATTTTTTATAGGAATAGTATTTGGCTAAGGTGTATTTGTCATTTCTTATTAATTTTTAGGTGATCATGTCATTTTTCTAATATTGTAATGGATAGAGAAATTAAAGCATGTGTTGATAGATATATTAGCCTAAAAGCCTACAAGAGAGTAGATTAAAAGATGGATGGAAATGGATATAAATAATTAACCTTATTTGGAAGTGCAATTTTAATAGGAGAGAAAGTTAATGGAGTTTAATTTTTTACATCTTTAACCTTTTAAGCCAATTTTTTTTTTAAACTCTAATTTGAGAGGTAGACAATTGAATAGAAAAAGAGTTAAAAATAAAATATTTTATAAGATAAATATAACCTTGAAGTATTTTGATAATTACTAAATATTATGTGGTCATATTTCGTATTTTGGATATAATTGTTAATTTAATATTTTTTAATTAACTCTCGTCCTATATTTTAAAACTCTTAAATAAATTTAATATTATTGTTTCCATTAATTCATATTATTGTCTTAAAACTCTCAAACAAGGTAAAGATAGTTAATATTTCATTACTTTACATTTCATTCTATTATTTCACCCTTATTAACCTTTTTTTCATCACTTTCAAAACTCTTATGTAAATAAAATGCAAATTAATTTTTTTTTTTTGGGTGACAAGTCTTTTCTTTGAATTCAGTCTAATCAGAATTATTTATATCAAATTTAATGAATTTTAGTATTTTAAAACTTAAATTGGTTTGATTTAATAAATTTTAGTGTTTTAAAAATTGAATTAAATTGATTAATCGAATTGATTAAATTAAAAAATAGAAAATTAATTGATTCAATAGTTTCAAATTAATTTTAAAATTTATATTTTATTTTAATTATTATGAATATAATTCTATCTTTAACATTTTTTAAATTTTAAAAATATTTTTAAATTTGTATTTATTATTAATCAGTTGAACCAATAATCAAATTTAATCAATTGATCGATTCACTAATCAATACGTTTTTAAAAACACCGATAAATTCTAAAAATATTTCTACATGGTTTTATCAAATTCAAATTCTTAAAATATTTCTACATCCTTCTGTCAAATTCAAACTCAAAACAGTTCAACACACTCTACTACTTCAATCAACAATAATTTTTTCCCATTTATAATCATACCTTTTAATTTTATCAACAGTACTGGAATGAAGTCAAAGATGATGTGCATCAGGCTGTATGCCGGTTCTTTTCATCAAAATTCCTGCTTAACGAGTTGAACAAGACTCATTTTGTCCTGGTACCCAAAGTGGCTCACCCAGAAGTAGTAGAGCATTCCCAGCCGATCAGTTTATGCAATGTAAGTCACAAAATCATATCTAAAGTTTTGGTTAACAGATTAGAACCGTTTTTGCCTATCCTAGTTGATCCCAATCAATCTGCTTTTATGAAGGGCAGACATATGCAGGAGAACATACTAACAGCTCATGAGCTCTTCCATAACTTAAGAAAACCTGGTTCCCCGAAAAATGCTAAAATGACCATTAAACTTGATATTTCTACAGGGGTAATTGGCATTTCTTGCAAGCCATTTTATCTAAGATGGGGTTTTGTGAGGGGGTTATTCAGATCTTTATGCAATGTGCATCCTGTGTCTCTTGTTCAGTAGTGTTGAATGGTACTGTGACTTCTTCAAGCCAAAAAGAGGTCTCAGACAAGGAGTGAGATCCTCTTTCTCCTTATCTATCTTGTTTGTAACAAATGCCTTCTCAGGCTACTTCAAGAAGTATGTCAATAGGAGCTTATTGCGTGAAGTTAAACTCAATCCTAGATGTCCTCCCCATAATTATTTATTATTTGCAGATGACACTCTGGTCTGCTTATTTGATTCCAAAGAGCAGGTATCTATATTTAAACAATTTTTACTTAAGTTTCAGACAACGTCAGGCCAATTATTTAATATGAATAAGTCTGCAGTCGTTTTTGGTCGTTCAGTCCCTGCGGATACTAAAGATAATATCCAGAGGACTTTGGGCATTCATTGCATGAAAATTGGGGAGCATTATCTGGGGATTCCTGCTTTTTGGGGTTGTAGTAAAAAGCTGACATTTAATTTTATCGTTGATAGGTTGAAGAAGAAGATTGCCAACTGGAGTCATAAATTTCTTTCAGCTGGTGGTCGCGACGTCATGATCAGGTCGGTTCTCACTGTTGTCCCAATCTGTTCTATGGCCTGTTTTTTAAAGCTATATGCCTTGCACTTAACTCTATTATTGCGAGATTTTGGAAGACACAAAACATAGATAACAGAAAGTTGAGCTTGGATAGTTAGGAAACTTTATCGACCCCCAAAAAGCTTGGTGGCTTAGGGTACAAAATCTTATATGAATTCAATTGTGCCCTTGTTGCCAAACAGGCATGGAATTTGTCAACTCGACGTGATAGCATTTGGGCACGCTGATGAAAGCCGTTTACTTTCCTCATTGCTCCTTTTGGAAAGCATCTTTAGGCCATAGTCCTTCATGGGGATGGCGAAGCTTAATTAAGGCTAGAGAGGTCCTAAAATTGGGTTGTTTCAGACAAATAAATAATGGGAAGTCTACATTTGTATGGGGGATCCTTGGATTCCAACCTTGCCAAACTTTACTCTTACCAATCCATGCCCATCCCATCTCTCGGGGTATAGAGTTTGTGACATTATCAAATGCGGAAATTGGGATCTCTCAGCAGTAGACAATTATATGCCAACCATGGAGAAAAGGGCTATTCAGCTGACTCCTAGTGGCAACCTTCTGCAAATGATAAGTGGATTTGGGGCAAAGATAAATATGGAAATTATTCAGTCAAGTCTGCCTGTTACCCGATAAAAACTAATTCCTTGCAGGACAGAGCTTCTCTTTCAACTGCAACCAGCAGTGAGTCCTTTTGGAAATTCGTTTGAGGAATTAACCTCCCTTATAAAATTAAAATGTGTGGAAAATCTTGAGGTATGCCATCCGTGTCAATAAAATTCTTTTCACTAAGGGATATTGTCAAATTCCCCTATGCCCTTCTTGCAAAAAGGAAGACGAATCTGTGGAGCATTTGTTCCTGCTTTGCACTATGATAACTAAAATAAGGTTTGCATCCAGCTTCAATTATACCCCTAACATTCCCCAATCCATAACTATCAAGGATTGGTGGCAACCCTTGGTCTCAAAATGGAAACTTCCAACAAATCACAATTGCTGGACGCGAATTGGATTTTTATTCTGGTCTATCTGGAAGGCCAGAAATAGGGTTCAGTTTGAGAATATAGAACTAGACCCTGTAGCTGTTGCCCAGCAAGGGGACAATTCGGCAAATGAGCATATAGCTGCCATATCTAAAAACACTTTTCCTTCTCTAAATCACAATATTATGCAGGTCAGGGATGAAGCTCAACAATTTCTTTTTGCAATCCAGGTGGCTTGTAAGATCACTGCAGAGAACAAAGCAGCTGTTGCCATTTTAATTACGAATAGGAGGAAGCAGGTCATCGATGGAACAACTTGTTTCAGGCATACTGATTCCAGACTGGGCGCAGAAGCTTAGGCTGTTTCCTTAGCTTTAATGCTTGCAAAGGAGATTAACCTGGATAGTTTTTTAATTTTTTTGTGAGAATACAACAGTAATTAACTGCATTAAGGATGTAAATAGCTTAATTCCACGGGAGATTATGGGTAGCATTGTTCAAACAAGGCAAGGACTTTCCCTTTTTTTTCTACGGTCGATGTACAAGTAGTTTGAAAAACTTGTAATGTGCCATCATCATGGCTGGCTAACGAACTCAGTAGGGGAAGTCTATCCTTTGCTTGGCAAACCAATCCCCTATCCAGTTTGGTTGTTTATTAAACTGTAACTTTTGACCTTTTAGTTATAAAATTCCCTTTCGACCAAAAATTTTTCTTTTACTATAATTATGTTCAAAGCTTTTAAAAAAAACCGACCATAATAATGAAAGAAAGTCAATAATGTGGTCGGCTGTTCATATTTAATGGCGAGCCAGGATATTCAATTAGTAGGGTCATATATAATTAATGCTAATGATTGCCTAATTTATCATTTTTATTTATATTTTTTATACAAACAAAAGTTTAGAATATTTTTTTATGTAATTTATAAATTAAAGAAAGTTAATAGCTCTAATTTTATTGGGTTACTCTCAAATTTTAGGTGCTAGAAAGTTTTAAAAATATTTTAAAAATATTATCTAAATAATAAAAATTAATAATTTTTTTTGAAAAAGAAAATTAATAATAATTTTCATAAATAAATTATTTTTATGAAATAAAAAATTTATATAATGTGGATTTTGTTTTTATCTTTATTTGCTAATATGTATTGCTTTTAAGGAAAAATAATAAAAGAAAAGTTATTTGGCTTTCTATATTTTTTTCCCTATCTCTGTTAGATTTTTTTTTCTTAGAGTGATAATTTTTGAAGCAATGAATTGGTAGTATAATTAAAGTTGAAATTTTAAATAAACTAAAAATAGTTAAAAATTTAAAGGTTATGCATATACTTAATTTCAAAACTGCAATTTGATAAATTTTATTTTACTATTATTTGAATTCACAAAAAATTAAAAAAATTCAGAATATGAATGTACTATCAATAAATTTAGAGTGCATATATATATATATATATATATGGAATAGAGTCGTGTGATCTCACACTCACAACACTATAGACTTCTTTGATCCATGTTCATCTAATTTTTCTTTAAGGAACATTATAGAAATTTTTTTAAGAAAAAATTTACAGTCAGAGTCTAAAAAATTTATATATTAATCGATATTAAATCTATGTTCAAGTCATTTTGAGGATGCACTTTTATATTAATCTAACGCATTTAATTATATTTATATTATCCCTAGATGTTGTTTTTAAGAATAGAATTCATAAAATTAATTAATAAAGACATAAACTTTTCTAATCATTTGGATTTATAGAATCAATATAAATTGACGAATTGATTTTTAATATTCAATTATCCTATTTTTCTTTGAAAATTAATTTTTCAAAAATAAATTAATCTCTGCATAATATAATCACATTGAATCTAGGTAGCATGGAAATCAAATTGTGAAAACAAATACAGAGAAACTACATTTTTAAAAAATATAAGAAATGAGACATAAGAAAATGTATGAATATAAAAAATATATATAGACATATTTATAATTATTTTTTCTTGCATATATATATATAT
>CATIWR010109050.1:0-19806 GCA_949677035.1 Omphalea diandra
TATATATATATATATATATATATATTGTAACGACTCGGTATCATTATTTATCCCCTCATTGAGTTGTATACTCATTATTTTTACTCACCAGTTTATGTAGGAATTTTAAGAATCAAATCAATTAGGGTTTCATATTGCAAAACTCCATGATCCGAAGAACATAAAGATTGTTTAGGCAAAAGAGGCCTCAAGTTTCAGGGCATAACGTCTCCATTAATTGTTTGAGAAATGTCTTCAAGATATGTTATAGCCACACATTAGTTTAAACTAACATTTACTTACATCAGCATATTAGACAAAAATTAAACTAAAATATTTAACAAAATATCTCTAGAATCTACAACATAATTCTAGAGGTTCTAATGAGAAAAATTCTCACATTCTAATATTCTCGTCCTTGAAGTTTTTCTCAAGAACACCAAGTTTTCTTTGGGAAATTCAAATTTAGCCGCAGGTAGAGCTTTTGTCAAAATATTTACACCTTGTTCTTCATATTGGTAGTGGAGTAGACTCACTTAACCTATCCTTTTAACCTCCCTTATAGCATGGAGTTCAACATTGATATATTTAGCCTTCCATATTGTATAGAGTTTTGAGCTGTAGCAATAGTAGATTTATTATCGCAATAAAGGACAATAAGTTCACCTTATTCATGTCCCAAGTTTTGTAACACTTTTTTAAGCTAAACAGTATGATTGACAGCGGTTGCACATGAGATGTACTTAGCTTTAGTAGTGGATTGCTATAAATCTTATTTCTTTGAATTCCAATAAAACATACCTAAACCAAAGGAGAAACCATAGCCTCATGTCATCAACACATCTAGCCCTATTGCTATCAATTTAACTTGTGATTTTCTTTCTTATTGCTAAAACACAACACACTAAGGCCAATTGTTCCTTTCGAATACCTCAGGATTCTCTATGTAGCACCTCAAGTGGAGCTTGCATGAACCTTGAAAAAATATTTACTGCAAACATCAAGTCATGTCTTGTAGCAGTCAAGTATAAAAGACCACTAATTAACATTCTATATGTAGATGCATTAGTCAACTTCTAACCATCTTCCTTGGATTGTTTTACGTTGAAACCAATAGCTACTAATATACAACTTTCCATTTTCAATCTTTTCAAAATCTCTTTAATCTTTTTTGAGAAATAAAAATTCTATCAGCAAATTAGAATACCTTCATACCAAGAAAATAATTCATGAGTCCCAAACCTAACATTTTAAACTTTTTCCATATTTTTTATTTGAATTCCTTCAACATTTTTGCATTATTTCTTATAACCAATAAGTCATCCACATCATATATACTATTAATATGCTTTTTGTCACTTGATTGCTCCATATAAAGTGTTGCTTTATTAGGACTCCTTTTGAATCCTTGACTTTAGAGATAAGAGTCCATTATGCTATACTAGGCTATAGAAGCCTACTTCAAGCATAAAGAGCCTTATGCAACCATATAGCTTATCTTCACATTTATAAATAACAAACCACCTCTAGTTGAGTAACATATATTTCTTCTTAATGAATCCCATTTAAAAATGTAGAATTCACATCTAGATGATAGATACTCCATTTGTTTTAAGTTGCCAATACTGTTAGCATTCTAATTGTATCATGTCATTCTATAGGATCAAACGTGTCCCCATAATCCACACCAACATATAGAGAGAGCCCTTTCATTACTATCCTTGTTTTGTGTTTATTGATGGATCCATTAGCATTGAGATTAGTCTTGAATATCCATTTATCTGTAATAGCATTATTTTTTTTTTTTTGAAAAAGAAATTAACTCCCAAGTGCTACTCTTTTCGATCATTGCTAACTCATCTTTCATTACTTGAACGCAAACAACACTTTTAAAAGCTTATGAATAACTTCCTTATTCTATGAATACAAAATTACATATCTCATAAAACTTTGTTATTTAGTCTTTAAGATAAAAGATCTTGGTGAAGACTCTCTTTCAGATTTTGAATCATCATAAGCAATATATGAATTAGAGTTTGAATATGTGAGACTTAAAGCTTCAGCATATTCATTACACTAAGATACCATATGGCTTGTTATAATTTTTCCATTATTCTAATCCCAAAATGCATCTTTATCTACCTTGACTTCCTTTCTAATAATTACTTTATGTATCTAAGGTTTCACAAACTCTATAACCCCATGAATTGAGAAGAATAACCCAACAAAATTCCAACTTCAACCCTATCATCCAACTTGCTTCTTTTAATTACTAGCACATAATAATAACAAATTGAGACAAAGACCATCAAGTGCCTAATAGATGGTTTGACACCACTCCAGGCTTCGATTAGAGTTTTGCTAATCATAGAATTTGTAAGAAGTCTTTTTAGTAATTAAATGATTATATTCATAGCTTCAGCCCAAAAAGTTTTAAGAAGCTTTTCTTTATGAGCATGCATTTTGCCATATCTAGAATCATCTTGTTCTTCCTCTCAGAAACCCCATTCTACTGTAGAGTGTATAACATAGTCAATTGGTGCTCAATTCCCATCTTTTCACAAAATTTGTTGAAATCATTATTAGATCTTAGTTTCTTAATTTTTATAACCATTTTAATTTTTCATCAATAACTTAAACTTCTTGAAAATAGAAAAACTTGACTTTTGTCATTTAGAATATAAACCTAGGTTATTTTGGTTAAATCGTTTATAAAGAAGACAAAGTACTTGTTTTGATAATGAGAAGGAGTTTGCATTGATCCATATACATCAATGGAATCAATTGAAGTTTCTCTTTTGTCATCTAAGACTTTAAAACTCATCTATGTAGCTTCCTAAGTTAATAAAATTCACAAGCATGAATTTTATATTAATTTTAGGCAAATTCTATATCATCTTAAATTCATATACTTGCTTTAAAGAATTTAGAATATAATGGCCAAACCTTTTATATCATAGCCAAGTTTCATCATATTAAGCTATAACTACATAATTTCTAATAAAATTCTAATTGAATGGAAAATTATTATCCACCATTTTCACCTAAACAAACCCAAAACTATTTGGATCAACTATAGTGCAACAAAAAAAACTTTAAAAGAAAGAGAATATCCTTTTTCAAATAGTTCAACAACACTAATAAGATTTAATCTAGCTCATGAATAAAAAGAACATCATTCATCAGTTTTGTACCTATATTTGTTTGAATATTAATTAAACTTCTCCTTTCATCTCTAACCACGACTCCATTTCCATATTTTACTCTTGTCTAGACTAATCTATTTAAGTGCTTGAACAAATAATCATCTTTGGCCATCTATCTAATACATCTATTTTCAATGAATCATATTTGCTCTTTAGCTAATTTAGTAACAAGTGAGCCATAAATATGTGATCTTCTAGTTGCTCTTTCTAATCTTCAATAAAGTTAGCTTATTGAGGTATTTGATGGGAAGACTAATTATGTTTTGTTGTATATAATCTCTCAATATGGCAAACTTTATTGCAAAATCTACATTTAACAAATTTTTCATGGTGATTAGTTCTTATACAGGTTCCAAAAGGAGGAAACTTGCAATTCCTTATAATTGCTTTAGAGTTGGAGCTCTTAAGTCACTTGGCTTTACTAAATTTCTTAGTTCAAAACTTCTTTCCCTCCTTGCCAAAAAGATGTTTCCCTTTATGCCTTACCCAAAGAACACCTTTGTTCATGAGCCAGAAGTTTATTGATGAGTTTAGCTACACTTAATTGATTCGTATCACAAGCTTCTTCCATAACAAAAACATTAGCTTTAAATCTCTTAAGTAAGTTGATTAAAATCTTTTCTACAACTCCATGATCTTCAAAGTCTCTTCATAAAGTTCAATCCATAAGTTTAATGAAGTGATCTTTAATAGACTCCTCTTCCTTCACCCTAAGCATCACAAACTCTCTCTTTAGAGTTAAAAGCTTAACTATTTTAACTCTTTGAGAGCCTTGAAATTCTTCTTAGAGCAAATCCCAAGCTCTTTTTAACTATTGTAGTGCTAACTAGCTTTAGAAAGATTTCATCTGTGATAACATTATGGATATAAGAAAATGTTTTGTATTTCTTAAAACATTCCTTAATATACTACTTTATCTGTGCAACAATTGGATTTGCTCTTAGTGGTAGAGGATCCCTACCTCTTTGAAATCATAAGCTTGAAAAAATACCTCCATTTTGGTGGGCAAAAAATCATTGTTCTCTCTTGTAAACATGAAAGGCATAAGTAATGAACTATAAGATATTTTTCTTTCATAAAAATTATAAAAAAAAAACTTATAGACATTTGACGTCATCAAGTGCTTTGATATCACTTTGATAGAAATAATAGAGATCTAGAGATGAAACTAAGAACCAAAATTCACAAGAATATATATATGTGTATATATATATATATATATATATATATATATAATTCGTCATAGAAATCATTATTACAGCTCCATTAGTTATTCTAGGATTGTCTTCAAGATATATTATAGCCACACATTAGTTTTAACCAATATTTACTTACATATGCATATTAGACATGATAAACTAAAATATTTACCAAAATATCTTTGGAATACGCAATATAATTTCTAGAAGTTCTAATAAAGAAAATCTCACATTCTAATAAGTGCTTCTTACCTTTCTATCTAGCTGGCATGTAATTATATCTTAGGTTGAGGAGCTCATTAATTGTATTACTTATATTGATTCTATTTAGAGGAGACTCTATGGAACATGTTACCCCAACCTTTTTTATGAAAGTTAGGCACACTTTTATTGCTATTGCTATTGCTTTTTCTTTTGGTAAAAGATTGTTCTTTGGGCACCAAAAAATGAGGTTGAATTGGTGAAAACATTTATACTTTTAGAAGGAGTTAAGGAGTTTAAAGATTAGACAAAGAGTATGAAAAGAATCAATAAATAATTTATAGTGGTTCAGGTGTTAATAAACCCTACATCCACTCTCCAATTACTCAATAAAGTATTTTACTAACTCTTAATAGTGTTTTACAAGCTCATACTTAACTTACAAGTATTTTTCTAAGGCCTACACTAAACCTTTATAATTTGTGTTTTTTGCTCAAACACAACCTTACACAAGTTTTCCACACTTAGGCTGACTCTCAAACCCATATCCAAAGTGTTTAAGGCTAACACCTAACCTTCAACAATCAAAGTACAAAAAATAAATAAGTTAAAGTGTTGAGAAACCAAATTGCAAGAGTTTTGCCATAATTAAAAGCTATCATATTGCATTCTAAGCTATTTGGTGAGGTATTTATAAGTTCTAACCACCAAATAGCCACCATAAATGAAACTATCTCCAAATCTCCAAAGTTGCTAGCAAATCCTACAATAAATACTTGATAGAGGCAAGTCATAGTTTTGATAGGAATATCGTGGTTGTGATTTGCTTTTCACTCTGGATTTTACCTTTTTTTGGTCACGTCTTCAAATGTGTATAACGACTAGTGACACATGGCATTTTGATATTGGCTCTTTAAAAGCTAACTGTCGGTACCCTCTAATAGATTATAAAGATTTCAGTCAAGATTTCCTTATCGTGGTCACTATTGAGGTAACATTGAATTAACGGATTGTTGCTCCCACCGTGAATTAAACTGGAGATTTTAAGTTTTAAGCTAAAGGTGAGTCACGATCTCTATCATAATTCGCCATTACAAATTTTGAAATGACAAATGACTATTACATATGGCTTAGCTTGATTAGTCATTTGATTAGTTGTTGGAGTTCTTCCCAAGTTGTTTGAATGTAATGATTGCAACTATGGTTGTGATAGTCATTGCGAAACGGACTGTCCACTTTGATCCCAAGTTTTATGAAGTAGTGATTGCGACTTCCAAGTCTTGGTCACGATTTTGGGAACATTGTTTATATTTAGAACATTTCACTTCCATTCAACTCCATTTAACTTTTAATGTAATTCTAACTTAAATTTTACAAGAACTACACTTAAAATAGGCACTAAAACCTTTCAATCTATATTGTCAAGATCAAAAGAGAGATTTGACCTAAGTTTGACCAACCTAGTATAACAAGGTATATAATCTCTAACACTTTTCCATCATTCAATGCCACCTTAGTGAAATTGTGAAGGTTAAGACCTTCTATTAAAATATGATCAGTAGATTTCTTTATCATCACCATCTCAAGTAGTAAAATCCTATACCTATAAATATCTCTGCATATTGATGGCTTACTTCTTAGACCATATTCTAGAATAGCATAAAAATACATATATAAATTGAATATAGCAATAAAAAACAAAAACATCTAATTAAGTAATTAAACATGTATTAATTAGTTAAAAAGAGTAATAACCTAGGGTTGTGTGGCCAATTGTTCCTCTAACTCCAACTGAGCTACTTTTTATTGAATTTGTTAGAGGAGGGAGGAATTTTACTAGTTCAGAATCTACCATATAAGTAACAATGTCAATGTCAACAAGAATATTGCTTAGCTTTAGATCATAAAAAGTGTTTGGGTTTTATGATGATGATGATGATAATGATAATCTATGACATTCCCAATACCAATGGCAATGTTTATTTTTTAGAGAAAATTGAAGCTTCCATGTTCCATTTAAAATTTAGATACCACCATGCATCTAAATTTCCATTATGCATGAACTTATAGACATTAATTGGCCCTTAAACACCAAGAAGGGGGATTAAATTGGTGGAAAATTTTAAAAACTAGAGGGAAGGTATTGAAAGATGAAAATAGAAGAAGTAGGAGAAAAGTTAAAGAACCAGATTTTATAGTAGTTCGGGTGTTAACAAACCCTACGTCCACTCTTCAATTCTTTAAAATTGGGTATTCAACTAACACTAAATGATGTTTCCAAGCTCACAAGAAACTTTTATAGTTTGTGTTTTATGGCACACACACAACCTGACAACTTATGTTTCAAGGCTCATACAAAAACCTCTCAAGTGTTTTCCCAAAAACTCACACTCAACTTATACAAGAGTTTTACAACTAGGCTAACTCTCAAACCCAATAATAATGGAGTTTAATCCCAATAACAATGGAGTTTAATGCTCACACCTAATAATACCAACTCACATATAAAAATTAAAGGTTAAGAAATAAAATTATAAGAGTTTGGCTATATTCAATGTTATTCTCTTGCATTCATATATATTTGGTGGAGTATTTATACACAACAACCACAAAGAGACATTACAAACAAACTATGTTTAAATCTCTAAGTTGTGCTAGATAGATCATGCATTAAAAGTCCATCAAACTGAATTCGCAATTGTGACTGGACATTTGCAATTGCAATTTGTCTTCTGGCATTAAAATTACTAAAATCGCAGTAAAGAACCTCGTATGTATCTAACAGTTAGTTCACGTGACATGCTACCATTAGTCTTCCAAGAAAAATGGTTGTTATGTTCTTTAAGCTAAATAAAAGTCGCGGCCGCGAAATATTTTTCTCTAGGACACGACTATTACCACGAATCCTTCTATTTGACAAAGGAATGTAGCTTCATCAAATCACAATCTCGACTACTATGTCACCCTCATGAATTTTGATAAGCCAACTGCTTTTTAGGACACTTGGCATGCTCTAGTTGTGGACTTGATTCCCTTCAGGCAAATCCAAAAGTCGTTGTTGCGAACATGATGCAACTCCTATCGTGAATCCGCTTGTCATAACTTTACAAAGTCCTTGGCCATATAGCAATTGCAATTTTCACCATGAATCCATTTGTACCATCTTCTTCCATTCTTCTTGCAAGATAACAGTCACGATTTTGAAGTTCGCTATCACGAATTAGAAGGCCTTTCATAATACTTGAGATTTAGACTTTCATTCAACTTTTAATGCAAACCTATCTAAAAAATTGTAAAAAAAAAAAACTTAAAAATGATGTCAGAACATATCAATCTATATTGTCAATATCAAAAAAGAGTTTTGATTAAGGTATGACTAACCTAGTCCAATAATCTCTCTTTTTTTATTTTGACAACTTAGATTAATTTTTCAAGGGATAAAGAATGTATGTGTGAAGTTGAGATAGTTAACAATGTTTAATAAATTAAACTTGTTAAGATACCAATTTAAACTTGAAATGCAATTAAACTAATTGAAATTGGCCCCCCTTAATTTATACTCTGGCTTAATTATAACATGCAAGTTCATTATTTCTCTCTGCTTTTGTCAAGATAAAAAAAAGAGAGAATAAGATAATTATAGGGATAAGTATAAAGTGATGCAAATAAAGAACAACCATATAACAAGAATAACCATAGTGGGAACAAAAGCCTCAAATTTTATTAATATCAAAATAAAAACACAAACTAAGTTTAAACATATAATAAATAATAAAAACTTATAGGATAAAAAACTTAAGCCAAAAGAATAAAAAATAGAAAAAGAATTACAAGCCTAAGTAAGAAAAACTAGAGGACTATAGAGATGTCATCATCATCAGAATCTCTAACTTCTTCAACTCCTCTTTCTTCCACTTCTTGATCTTCCTCTTCTTCTCGAGTATCCTTCCATTCTTCAAAGTTTGAGAGATGGCAAGATGTTGCACCCACCTTCTCTTGAAGGTTTACTAGGTCATTGTGAAGGTGGGAGAGAAGAAGAAATCTCCTTTTAATCATACACATCACCTTGTCTAACTTCTTGATGATGGAAGAAAGAGAGATGACAGAAGTTTTAGGTTTGCCTTTGGGCTTAGGAATGAAATTAGTTTGGCACTTTCTTTTATCACAAGCCTTTTCCTTTTTGAGGTATGAGATGATTGCTTCTTTGCCCTAAGAGACCTCAAGATATATGCATAGGTATATGGATGGATAGCCTTAGCATTAATCCAATATGACAAATCAAGGAAGTTTTGGGAGGTAAGTATTTTTTTAGTGAGGAATTTCTCATTTTCCTCATCTAGGGTTCCCACAAAATGACATATGGCTGCGACATGAGAAGGGAGGAGAAATTGGTTTTTAGGCTTTGTACTCATGTAAATCAATTGATCCACAAAGTGTCGGCTTGTTTGATTGACTTGTTTTTTTATTAGGTAAAACAGAAATGCTAGGTCTTTCTAAGAAACTTTTTAATTCTCATCACTCCTAGTATTTATAGAGAAAGTGATGATACGGTGGAGAAGCCAATTGGTAAGGGTCTTAATGTATTTGACTAAGGGTCATTTTTTGTTTCAATAGAAATCTCTGACCAAAATTCAGAATAACTAACATCAAGTATAAAGATAATGAAAGGAATATTATCCCTCCCCCTCTCTCACTTGAAGGTTGAAAAGAGTAGAAAGTTGGGCAAAGGTTATAAAATAGGGTTCCCCAAAAGCCCTAAAAACCAAACCTACGAACCTACTTTCAATTATACTCTTCTGCTCAATATAACAGTGCATATAAACACCTTGACAATCTCCTTATACTTGGTTCATCCCTAAAGATGAATTCATTCTAGCTTAGGCTAGAAAAAAAGACATGGATTTCATCTTTGATTCTAAATGATTCAAGAAGAAAGGTATAAGGAATTTTATTAGCTTGGATGATTTTATTGGAGTTTGCTTTTTACTATCTTTTTCTTCTTTAATTATTCCCTTCATTAGGTGAAGGGAATGAGGGCTTGGAGGTTGGGCAATGCCCTTCCCTTTCTCTACTCTGGTTAGTTTCTTAGGTGCCATAAAAGATCAAAGTTGAGAGAGTTTAGAAGGATTGAAAGAAGAGATGAATGATAGATGAAGAAAAAAGGTAAAAGTGGAATATAAGTGTGTTAGGATGGCTTAAATAGGTAGAAAAATGATGAAAAAGTAATAAAATGGTAAAAAAAAATACATTAAATAAAAAGTTAGCACCGTTTGACAGTCAAATCAATCAATGTCTGACAATTACCAGAATTTTTGATCGCTATTAGTTGGTTGCAACCACTAATTACGAATTTTGTAAGTAACGAATAAGATTTTTTGAAAAAATGAAAGAGTCAACAGTCGAAATTTTGAATTTTGAAAAAATTTACAATGGCAAGTTAAAGTCGTGACAATGAATTAGGAGTTTAACAGAAAATTGATGAGTGCTTGTAAGTAGCGACCTTAAATAGATAATAGTGATCGTGAATTATGAGGCAAGAAGGAAAACAAAGAAAGAATAAGAATTGGCATTTATAGATATGATCAACTTAATATAATGATGATCAATTCAAGAAAATTGGCATAGAAAAACATAATTGCACAAGGAATTAACACATCTAAAGTAATCAACATATATAATTATCAAACTTATCATTCAATCAATCAAATTGACAAATACAATGAAGAAAATGAGGTGAAATCAATTTTCAACCCAGGGAGCTTCCATCAAGCATTCCTAGCCCTCTTAATGAAGTTTATCCTTTCTTCATTAAAGGGTTTAGTGAAAATGCCCGCAAGTTGATGATTAGTATCAATAAACTCTAACACCATATTACTATTTTGGACATGATCTCTAAGAAAATGATATCTAATATCAATGTGTTTGCTCCTAAAATGTTGGATGGGATTCTGTGAAAGATTTATTGCACTTGTATTGTCACATTTGATGGGAATGTGACTAACATCTTTGCCATAATCCTTGAGTTATTATTTCATCTAAAGAACTTGAGTGTAATAATAACCCGCCGCTACATATTCTACTTTGGCGGTGGATAAGGCAACTGAAACTTGTTTTTGCTAAACCAAGAGACTAAACAATCACCTATGGATTGACAAGTTCAAGAAGTGTTCTTTCTATCTAATACACTATCAAAATAATCTACATTCGAGTATCTAAGAAAACTAAATAATAAATTCCTAGGATACCACAATCCAAAATGCAATGTGCCATGTAAATATTTAAGAATCTTTTTAATATCATTTAAATGTGATTCCTAACCTAGCACATATGTAAACACTAAACATGATGTTGGGTCTAAAAGCAGCAAGGTAAAGAAGAGAGCCAATCATACCACTATACCTTTTTTTATCAATTGGCTTACCCGATTCATCTTTGTCTAGTTTGATAGTTGCACTCATTGGAGTCTTTGCTACCTTGCATCCATCCATGCTAAACCTTTTGAATAGATCCTTTATGTACTTAGTTTTGTTGATGAAGATAACCTTAGTTTTGTTGATGAAGATAACCTTTTTGGCTTGCTTGATTTGAAGACTAAGGAAAAACTTAAGCTTTCCCACCATGCTCATCTTAAATTTCCTAGTCATACACTTAACAAATTCTTTACAAAGAGATTCATTAGTAGCACCAAATATAATATCATCAATATATATTTGTACAATGAGTCTGTCTTGATTGTGCTTTTTGACAAATAAAGTTGTATCAACCTTGCCCTTTTCAAAATTATTTTGTAAAAGAAAAGAACTAAGCCTTTCATACCAAGCTCTTAGATCTTATTTCAAACGATACAAGGCTTTAGCTAATTTGAAAACATGATTTGAAAAAGTATGAGATTTAAAACTAGGAGATTGTTCAACATAAACTTCCTCCTCAATGAGGCCATTTAAAAATACACTCTTCACATCCATTTAAAAAAAGTTTAAAATTCATGTGACATGCAAAAGCTAAAAAAATCTTAATGACTCCTAATCTGACTATGAGGCGAAGGTTTAATCATAATCAATGCCTTCCTTTTGGTTGTAACCCTTTGAAACCAATTTCGCTTTGTTCCTAGTAATGAACCCTTGCTTATCTAACTTATTCCTAATCACCCATTTGTTACCTATAACAGGATGTTCCTTAGGCCTAGCAATAAGTTCCCTTATTTCTCTAAAATTTGTTGAGTTCCTCTTGCATAGCAATCACCTAACTTTCATCATCAAAAGCCTCATCAACTGATTTTGGCTCAAATTGAGAAAAAAAATGCAAGATTATTGCCTAAAGCAAGAAGTTGAGATCTAGTACTTACTCCCTTGGATGTCTCGCCAATGATTAGATCCTTTGGGTAATATTTGGAGAATCTTTAATCCTTGGGAAGATCTTGAGCTAGGTTTTCTTCTTATTGTGATTGAGATTCCTTAACTTCTTATTATCTTCAAGATCAATCACTAATTCTTTTGGAGTTAAATTTAGCTCTAATTTCTCAAAGTCACTTATAAGATTATAAATAAGAGAACCTTTTCCAAGATCAAGTTTACTAGATTCATCAAACACAATGTTCATTGACTTTTTAATAAGCATAGTACTTTTGTTGAATACCCTATAAGTTTTACTAAAGGTGGAGTAGCCCAAAAAAATACCTTCATTTATCTTAGAAGCAAAATTTTCAAGTTTGTGGTAGCATTTGCACCTAATGACTCTAAGGTATGAAATCTTAGATTTATTACAATTTCAAAGCTCATAACAAGTGTTGTTAAGAATGGGTCTTTTTAACGATTAGCAATATAATAAGAAGTATTGATGGCTTCAGTCTAAAAGTTATTAGGCAAAGAATACTCAATAAGGATGGTTCTAGTAATCTCTACTAATGTCATATTTTTCCTCTCTATAACACTATTTTGTTATGATGTTCTAAGAGTAAAAAAATTATGAGAAATCATATTCTCTAAACAATAAGTTTCAAAGATTCATTTTGAACTCTTTTTGCAAAACTTTTAAAAGCATCAAAAGTCTCATGCTTATGAACTAGAAAGGATACCCAAGTAAACTTAGAGTAATCATCAACTAGGACAAATGCATAATGCACTCCACCTAGACTAGCATTCCTAGTAGGTCCAATTAAGTTCATATGGATGAGTTGAAGAAGTCTAGAGGTACTTACAACATTCTTTGATTTAAAGGAAGTTTGATGTTGCTTTTTCATTTGGTAAGATCCATATGTCTTATACTTAGAGAATTTTAGTTTGGAAAGACATTCCACTAGCTCTTCTTTAGATAGGCTTTGTAAGAGCTCCATGCTAGCATCACCAAGTCTTTTATGCCAAAGCCAAGCTTCACTGCTAAGAGACATAAGACACTTAAAGGATTGATTAGCCAAATTGTCTAAGTCAATTAAATAGGTATTGTCTTTCCTTTCACCCTTAAAGATTACCTTCTTATCTACCAAAGTGGTAACCCGACATTCTCTATTGTCAAAGTTGACTTTATTTCCTTTATCATTTAATTGACTTACACTTAACAAATTATGTTATAAACCTTCTATGAAAAGAACATTATTAATAAGTGAACAACCATTGTCACCAATTGTTCCAATGCCAATTACCTTACCTCTGGCATTGTTCCCAAAAGTGACATTGCCACCTTCATTCTCTTTTATGGCTATGACTAGCTTTTTGTTGCCAGTCATGTGCTTTGAGCACCCACGATTCACATGCCTATCATTATCTTTATTAGTGGCTTTTGTACATTCCTACACAAAAAAAAAAAAAAAACAAATCACATTTGTTTAGGTACACAAATATACTTGTGTCTTTGGGAGTTAGGTCTTAAAGGGTCCTTTAATTTGAGGTGAGCCTTCCTAATATAGTAAAAATGTTTATGTAACTAAACTTTATACAATAGTGATATTGGAGCTTAGACTTGTAAGTCTTTCTCCTATGCCTAACTTTAGTATGAGCATGGGGCCTTTTCATACTATGATGGTGAGAGTGTGAGCATGTGCATGAATGATTGGGAGTAGAAGAGAATTTTTTATGCGTGTTAGGGTGAGCTTACTTCTTAGTGTACATGTATGTATGGTTAGCCTTTTTAGGTTTCCGCTTTGAGCCTTGAGGTGTTTTCCTTTGCCCTTAGGCATTGATGGCGTAGTGCTAGGAGCATTTTTCCTCCCAATTACCTCAATACTACATGTTTGAGGTGGTGATGCTCTAATAAATGTTGTGAGAGAAGGTGTAGATGAAAAAAAAGGCTCCATTGAAGCCTAGTCCATCTCTTACTAGGGAAGGTCTTTGAGATACAATTAACATATCTAAGTTTCCTTCCCTTTATGAAACTTACAAATAGAATTTCTAAGCTCAATCACCTCTCCTTTTAAGGAATTATTTTCCTTTCTCAAGGAATTTAGAGAAGATGAAGACTTAGTAAGACTCTTAACAGATTTTTTAAGTTCTTCATTTGAAGTTCTCAACTAACCTACAAGCTCATTTAATGAGTTAAACTCATTTTCTAGTTTTGAGCATTTATTTTTGTCCTTTATGACTTGTACTTGTCATATCTCAAAGTAAGAGCTTTAAAGAGCTCATCATCTACATCAACATATGCATCATAATTATCACTAGAGTGTGGTGAAGAACTTACCTCAATAAAAGAGTCTTTTTGTGCTATGAAACAGACATTTACCACTTCCTCACCTTCATCCTCCTCACTAGAGTTGTCATCCTAAGTGGCTTTGAAGCTTTTCTTCTTTTCTTTGTCCCTTTTCTTCTTCTTCTTCAGCTTGGGGCAATCACATTTAATGTGACCTTGCTTGCTACATTTATAGCAGGTCACTTCATTATTTTTTTCTTTGAGGTTAGAAGATGCCTTCTTGAAGTTCCTTCTATCCTTCCTTCTCTTTATCAGCTCATTGATCCTCATATAAAGCATGGCCATGTCCTCCTCTTCATTTTCACTATCATCATCATCACTTAAAACAACTTCTACCTCTTTGTCTTTATCTGAGGATTTAAGGGTCATGGTCTTCTTTTCTATTTTATCATTTTTGTCCCTCTGTTGTCTCATCTTTTTCATTTCCTTATCTTTATTTAAGGCTAGCTCATGAGTAAGAAGCTTGCCTATGAGGACATCTATTGGCATTTTTCCAATTTCTATATTTGACTTTTGAATATTACACACCCTTACACCAAACTTTTAAAGAGGTAAAGATTTGAGTATTTTGGTGTTTACCTCATGATTGGTGAGTACTCTTTTGAATTTCTTCATATTCATGATAATGGACAAGAGTCTATTTGTCATATCAGTGATGCTTTCATTGTCTTTCATCATGAATAGCTCTCATTTTATCACATATATCTCTAATATACTAGACTTCACCAAGGTTGTGCTTTCATGATAATTCTCTAACGCATTCTAAATTCCATAGGCAGTGAGGTAGTGTTATACTCTTCTAATCTCCTTCCTTGATAAGGAGTTAAAAAGAATTGTCATTGCACTTTTATTCCTTCCATTTGATCTTTTTGTAAGCTTCCACCCATTCCTTCATTGGGATTAATTCTTCACTTCCATTAACCACCTTAGTAAGAGGCTTTCATTCTCTTGCAACTATATCCCAAAGATCCACTACATCTCTATCTAAATATATCTTCATTTTATACTTCCAATGCGTATAGTCAGATCCATCAAAGTATGGATTAAGATATGTGTGGATTCCTTTTTGTGCCATTTGTCTTTACTCACACAATTAAGGGTTTCAATGAGACCTTGATCTGATACCACTTTTTAGCCCTTAAGCACTAAGAAGGGGGGTTGAATTGGTGGAAAATTTTAAAAATTGGAGGGAAGGTATTGAAATATGAAAATAGAAGAAGTAGAAGAAAAGTTAGAGACATTAGATTTTATAGTGGTTTGAGTGTTAACAAACCCTATGTCCACTCTCCAATTCTTCACAATTGGGTATTCTACTAACATTAAATTGTGTTTCTAAGCTCAACCAAACTTTTACACATTGTGTTTTAATGGCTTACACATAACCTTACAACTTGTGTTTCAAGGCTCACACAAAAACCTCTTAAATGTTTTCTTAAAGGCTCACACTTAACCTATACAAGAGTTTTACAACTAAGCTAAATCTCAAACCCAATAACAATGGTGTTTAATACTCACACCCAACAATAACAACTTCGTTGGCCTTAGTGCACCAAGAAGAGGGGATGAATTGGTGGAAGATTAAAAATTTTGTAGGAAGAGTAAGGAGATAAGATAAATGAGGAGTAGAGAAATTAAACATAAGATATTTATAGTGGTTCAAGTGTTAACAAACCCTACATCCACTCTCCAATTCTTCACAATTAGGTATTTCACTCAATTAAAGTGGTGTTTTCAAGCTCACACCTAACTTGTACAATTTGTGTTTTATGGCTAACACACAACCCTAACAATTTGTGTTTTTAGGCTCACACACAACCTTAATCCAGTGTTTTAGATAGGTTCACACTTCAACCTAATACAAAGTTTTGGAAGCTAGGCTAACTCTCAACCCAAGTACAAAGGTTTCTAATGCTAATACCAAACAATCAATAAGAATTAAAAGAACAAACAGCAAATTTGCAAGAGTTTGGTTACAATAAATGGAATTCTCTTGCATTTACATATGTTTGGTGGATTATTTATAACCAACATCCACCAAAGAGACATTACTCACAAACCATCCCTAAATCTCTAAAGGAAGCTAGGTAGAATTTGCATTAAATGCCTGTCGGACATAAGTCGTAGTTGTGACTGGAATTTCGCGATTGCAATTTTTCAATTTATGCTGGGAAGCCGAAATTGTGGTAGAGAATCATGTTATATGTCTAACAGCTAGTCCACATATCCTTCATCCATTAGTCACTTAAGAAATATAGTCATTGTGTTTGACCAACCAACCAAAAGTCGCGGTCGCAATTTAATTCCTTTTTGGGCACGACAAAGACCGCAAATTCTTATGTTTGGTGAGGAGGCAACAATTTCTTAAGTCGTGGTCATGACAGATGCTTCACTCTCGTGATTTTTGATAGTCCAATGGTTACCTTAGACACTTGGCATGATTTGGTTACAAACTTGGTTCCTTCCTATTTACTATGAAATTTGTGGTCGCGACTTTAGACGCGAACACCATCGCGAATTCTTCTGTAAGTCAATCAAGCTTTCCTTGGCCAAATTGCGACTATGAATTCTTCTACAAATTCTTCTGGCCTAACTTTATCCATCCTTGACGTAAGGTTGTGGTCGCAAATTACAGCTTCCTGACCGCTAATTTGGATGTCTTCCTCAAAGTTAGAGATTTAGTCTTTCATCTAACTTCCAATGAAAAACTAACTTAGCAACTACAAAACAACACTTAAATAAAACATTAAAACTAATCAATTTCTAGTGTCAAGATCAAAACAGGTTTATGACTTAGGTTTGATCAACCTAGTCCAACAAACTCACATACAATAATTAAAGGTTGTGAAACAAAATTGTAAGAGTTTGGCTATATTCAATACTATTCTATTGCATTCATATATGTTTGGTGGAGTATTTATAGGAAACAACCACTAAAAAGACATTATAAACAAACTATGTCTAAATCTCCAAGTTGTGCTAGGCATATCTTATATTAAATGTCTGTCAGACTGAGTTCGCGGTCATAACTAGACATTCACAGTCGCAATTTCTCTTCTTATACTAAAATTATTAAAATCGAGGCAAAGAACTGCATTTATGTCTAACTACTAGTCCACATGACACGCTACCATTGGTATTATAAGAAAAATAATCATTATGTTCTTTGAGCCAAACAAAAGTCATGGTCATGAAATATTTTTCTCTAAGATGAGATTATCACTATGAATCCTTTTGTTTGACAAAGGAATGTAGCTCCATCAAATTGCGATCTCGATTACTATGTCATCGTCGCGAATTTTGATAAACAAATGACTTTCTAAAAGACTTGGCATGACTAGATTCCTTCTAACCAAATCCAAAAGTTGCAATCACAAACATAGATGCGACTCTCACCGCGAATCCACCTATCATAACTTTACAAAGTCCCTAACAAGATAGCGGTTGTGATTTTCACTACAAAGCTATCTATATCATCTTCTTCCATTCTTCTTACAAGATAGCGGTCATGATTTTAAAGTTCGCTGTAGCAAATTAGAAGGCCTTTCATAATACTTAAGAGTTCGACTATCATTCAACTTCTAATGCAAACTTATCTAAAAATTGCCAAAACAACACTTTAAAATGATGTTAGAACATATCAATCTACATTGTCAATATCATAAAAGAGTTTTGACTAAGGTATGACTAACTTAGTCCAATAATCTTAAAATCATTTACTTGAAAATTAATGCTTGAGCAAGAGGTTATGACCTTCATAAGACTTGGATGGAAAATCTTTATTAAGGCTTTGCACAATGCTTTAAAACTTTTCGAAGTTACTTACCTTTCAAGGTTGAGCACTTTTACTATTAGAACTTCTTCATCCACATTAAAATGTCTTTGTAGATAGATTCAAAGCTTCTCATCTCCTATCAAACTCTCCAATGAAAAGCCATCCCCTATCAAACTCTATACTATAAGAATGATAATAGCATTATGACATTGAAAAACGCTCAATGTTGTCGTGATCACTTTTTCAATACGATGCAATTGGATTTTCTATGGCACTTCCTTGATGCACCATGGTAGCTTCAATTCTGTTATGGCCCCATAAATGGTAAACACATGTAATCTTAATGAACTCATCTATAATTTTTTACGCCAATTTTTAAACTAACATGACAATATTGATTGTAATAAATAATTAATTTCTTATAATGATAACATCAACTTAAAATCAATGATCTAACAACTATACTTTATATAAATATTTTATTTTATTAATATTTTTAAATATATTTTAAAGAATATATTAAAGAATAATCACACAAACATAATCTTAGAGAGAGAAAGTGAAAGGCAAATGAATTCTTGCCTTTTTCATAGAATAACAGAAAACTTATATACAAACTTTAGAATTTATGTTAACTAACATCTAAAACAGAGCATGAAGAAAAAGCTTTACTAACTAACATAAAACTAATAACTATATTAATAGAAAAGCAACTAAGCAACAAACAAATAAATATAGCTACTAGATCATCAATCTTGAGTTGATGCTATGCTTTGCCACGAAACATCAATTACCGACTAGTGAAAAATTAATGTGTTCTCATCGTTAACTATTGTGACCTTAGATCATAACAACTATTTGAGAGATGGTAAAGAGAAAGAAAAGAAAGAAAATGGATGAAAGCAAGGGGAAACAGAGAAGAGATTAATTAAGAGAGGAAATAAGAGAAATATAATTATGATTAGTCTTCGATATTCAAGTACTATATTACGTCAACTATTTATACTTAACATTTCCCTTATGAGAAAACCAACTAATAACTACAGGTTAATTAAACTCATTGTCATTTAGTTTTTACTTTTTGTAACATTAAGATGCCTAAATAAAAATTGTAATGCAAAAGTCATTAAAATATAAAAAGTATAACTAAAATCATTTTGGCAATTAGAGTCGTTGAAACATATAAGTGGACGCAACATATACATTTTTTAAAACTGAAATGCCACATCATTAGCTCACTCATTTTCTCTCGTTACTCATTCTCTCCTCTTGTTGTCCCCTTTAACTCTCCTTTTTCCACTATTGTCTCAATTCTTGCTGCCATGCCTTAGTACTCACTCTGCAAGTTAATAATGGATTCTAGATAATCTTGCAAATTAATCTATTTACTAATAAAAATGTTAGGTAATTTATTTACCATGTTTTTTTTACGTTGTTTTAACAACAAAAAGAATTAAAACCCATGTCTAAAAATTTGAGCTTTGTCATCTTTGTTTTATTGGTTAAAGGGCAAAATAAGTCCTTCCACTTGTAACAGAGCGACAAATGAGGACAAAATGAACTTTTTTATCAAAATTACTCCCGATTTTATACTATTTAGTCAAAATTACCTTAGATTGTTTATTATTTTATCATAAAAATCTAAAATAATGGTTGAAGAGGGCACTAGATTAGGAATGACAAGTAAGCGAGATGGAATCTATCCTCAATCCCCTGGCCCACCCTTTTGATGGGGAGAATTTTCCTTTTGTTCTCCTCTGTAATATAT
>CATIWR010109051.1:0-38065 GCA_949677035.1 Omphalea diandra
ACTTTGGAATTCATCAACTTCTTTATTTCTTCTTGAGGAAATGATTCAATTCTGCAAAAACAACACTTATTTGAAACATTAGTGATGATCAATCTACTTTGTCAAGATCAAAAGAGATTTTAAACATAGGATTAAGTATCCCAGTCCAACAGTTTTTATTTAGGTTGATAATTAAAAGGTACATCTTATTTACAAATAACTAGTAAGGCCCTAACATTTAATGATGGTCCAACCTATCTCTTAGAATGTTTTGAAATATAAATTTGGTATAAATTATTTATCCAAACACCATATTAGCCTAGATAAATATAAGAAGGATTTATCTAGACTTTCCATGTCTATTTAAATCTCTCTTTCACTCATTGAATGTCATGATCCCCTTTCCATTTTCCTTTTGTCTTATGATCATCCTTGATTATAGGTTATTATCATATGTTCACACACTTTATTCCTCTATGATTCATGTTTTGCATGTGATTAAATGTGTTTATTGATGTTTGTTGAATTTGTTCAGTTTTGCCCATAACTAGTATTCTGTATAAACTTCTTATGGTTTATTTAAACACTTTTAAACATCTGTGTAGACACCTAATTATATATACAAATATCTTCTTTATGACTTCATATCCTACCTTATTCATATGATAGATTATATTTCTTTTATATGCTACCTTTTCCTTATTTGATTCATAAGGCATGATTATCTAAATGCTCATTTTGTATGATAACCCCTTATTTGATCATGTAAACTCATCCTTTATTATAATGATTACTTTTCTTGTGTTTTATTTCTTACTATGGATGATAACTTGGCTTATATGGATGGATTATAAGGATAAATAGAAAATTAATTGATAAAAGTATAGATTAAAAGCAAAATCGAACTCAGAAAGAAGTTTGGACCAACATTTAGGCAATGTAAAGTGCCTAACACCTTTCACAAGTCACACCCAACTTTCAAACCTGATCTTTGATAAGTTTAAGATGGCTTAGGCCTTTGTACCTAATTAAATGATGCCCACATTCACTTGTAATCATATTCTTGATCAAATTTAAGTGGCAACTCCATATGATATCTAAGGGACCTTACTAATGTATTGTCCCTAAAACCATCGATCTCTTGATAATTGGCCTATCTAATGCTTGTCTAGGATGCTGTTAAAATATTACCTTTATCCTCTCGGTCCTCCATTGACAAAAAAATAAATAATATGATTAATCAAAAGCAATATTTCACTTATATGGCATAAAAATTCACTAATGTCTAGACATCATAATACCAATCAATAGTGACTCTAATAAAGTGATTTTGTAAAAAATGTTCTCCTTAAATTATTGAGCATAATGTTTTAATCTATTTGTGAAAACTATACTCCGGTGAGTTTTTTATGAATTCTATAAGTTTAATTCATTACAGTTTTTAAGTTTCGAACCGTTTGGATTTGAATCTTATAATCGATGTTATGATAACTAAAATTTGAATTTTATATGTTTGATTGAGTATTGAATGTAGAACCTAAAATTATTTATGATAAAAGTGTTGCCAATATAATGTTTAATTGTAGCTTGAAAGAGCATTTGTTTATTTGTGTTGTTGACTAATGTCCTAAAGGCTATGTTGAATTTAATATTCATTCTATCATTTCTATCACTAGGAATTTAGTCTAATTTCAAATGAGAATCTATATGATTTTTAATTGAATTTACAAAGTATTTAGTTAAGTCTAAGAATTAAAAGGATCTATATTTTTTATTTTAATTCCTTGATCCCAAATATTTTTCCTGTATGTTCCAAAAGTTCAGTCAATTAAGCTTAGCATTTGAGGAGAAAAACTTCTTAACCAATTATGAACTGTAAGTGATTATCACTTATCATAACATTTATTATTTTGTTACATTATAATGTACACATGCATTATGAGACATTGTTACGCATATGACTTAAGAATGACAATCAAAAGAGGAAAATACAAAACATCTACATGTGTTATAAATTAGTTAGAATATCTTTGTTGTATTCATTGCTAAGCTTTATAATGCATTTGTAATCTTGACAATCACTTGAAATTAGTATAAATAGATCATAATCAATCATAATAAGGTAAAGGAGTAAAAGTAAGATTAATTAAGTACAATTAAAGCATGATAAGTGGCTTAGGTTAAAGAATATTCCCCTCACCTTAAGAAAGAAAGATAAGTAGATTGGCTTGGATTTAAGAATACTTTCCCTTATATTAGGTTAAGGAAATATGATAAATTAAGTTGGCTTAAGTTAGAGAATACTCCCTTCACCTAGATAAAAGACAAGGCATAAAAAGAGAGGTGAAGTCGCTTACAACCTAAGTTCAAAAGTTTAATGACTCAAGACACTTTATTTATGTAATGATGTGAAATGTATGAATGATATGATGTCCACAATGTGGTTAAGTTGATAAATAACTGCCTGAGCATAAAAAGGAATGTGAGCATATATGTGTGCATAATAATATATTTTATAATAAATAATAACTATTCCTTAAGTATCTTAAACTCACTCTCCTATAATCACATCTTAGTATTATGATATAGGTTGTGTTGAGCTAGAAGATCAAGGATTAAGAAAGATATTTCATAAAGGCATTATTCCCTTCCCTACAATTGCCATATATATGTAATTGAGATTCTTGATGTATATAGATATAAGATTAATTGTGTAAACAAGGCTCCAAAATCATATTCCTAATATCTTCACACTATTACTAAGATGTAGATCTAAAATTAGAAGTGTAGAATTGTTCTCATTGTATGAGTCTATCTTTCTTCCCGTTATATGTATGACGCATATGAATGAGATATATGTACAAGTTAAAATAAGAAACTTTAAGGACAAGTTCCTATTAGTTTAAATGGATTGGTAGGAAAGGTGACCATAAAAGAGTCTCCTCATTTTCCATCAAGACCATTGGTTGCCTTAGACAATAATGAATGTTTAAGTTAATAGAATGATGGATAACAGGTTATTTCACAAGATTATACTTGTTATGGCACTTGGTGGCCTTAAGCCTTTTTAATGTCTAGCCCTTGTGTGGTCCTTATATTTGGGTTATGACACTCCAATTCCACTTTCTATCAAGCCAAGTGAGCTTTTTAAAGTTCCAAAAAATCTGAATTCCTTTGAATTCTTTCCCATTTCAAGAAAGTTATAGTTCAAAGTTCTCATCAAGTTTAAGTATCTTTGGGTTAAAAATAGATGTCTACACACATCATGTGGATAGCTAACCATGAAGCCACTAAAAGTTTCATATTATCTTTAGCACTACCAATGTAACACAAGTAGAATAATGCAAATTCTTTCAATTCTAATGGCAATTTCAACGCATATGACAACATAACATTTAGCACATAATGCAATAATCACATTCAAATATGACCTAATTATGAGGAATCTAAATCTGACAATATCTAAAAAAATCATATATAGATAACTCAAATATGCACATTCTAATTTGGTTGCCACCTCTAAGTATAATATGGATGATGACTCATTTTAATCCTCATATTCTTAAAATGTTTAAAATCAAATTAAATTTGGAAATAACTTAAGATAAATATTTAAATTTAAAGTCAATTAGATTTTTTTGGAAAAAAAGGAATTATAGTAATAATTTATTTTTCTTTCTCCACCTTACTATTAGTCAATTTTTGTTCTCCTTCTAAGTCAATCATCATCATCTTTATCCACCCTTTTTTTTAATAGTCACCATTAAATAGCTCTATAAATTATATCAAAACTCGAATTAAACATATCCTTAAAGATCTTCATATCCTGAATCTTCTTGGATGAAAAACTCTTTGAAATCCTAAATCCCAAATCTCTTCATCAATTACAGTCACCACCTCAATTAACCCTCCCTTGCCTATTTTATTAACATCTAATAATTCTAGAAGCTAAAGCATTTTATGCCAAAAGAATCTTTGTCCTTTAAGTCGGTATTTAAAATTTTAAAGCGGCCATCATTATAAGAAAATCAAATCAAAATGGAGAAATAAAATGAAATTAATACCTATATTATATACTTCTTTTTGCTAAGTTTTATTTTTTATTTTTTCTAATTTAAAAGAAGTATGAGAGTACATGTGAATTGGTTTACCACCTATAAGAAGCAAAATGAATAACACATTTTTCGTGATTAAGTTTTTAATGCTGACACAACTACGATGCAATAAAAAGGAATACCACAAAAAGAGTTTTTCATTGGTAATTGTGAATCAGTTTTGAGTGAGAATGACGATGATTTTAAAATTCTTGATTTGCATAGATTATATTATGTTTGTATATATGGATGAAGCATAAATGACATACAAAATTAAGGTTTACTTTTATATTTTTTAATTCTTAAATATCTATTATAAAAACTAAAAAGTTATTTTTCAGAAATAAAATTTAATTTAAATGCCTCCAAATCCAAATATCAGCCGTAGGTTAGTTCAAAAGGTCAATTTGGTATTTTCATAGAACAAATAAAAGAAAAAACTGGAAGTACCAAAATGAGTCCACTATCCAAATGAAATTTGAAAATGGTCCTTCGTTTTATTCTAAGCCGGCATTGGATGGGTAGCATGATAAGCTTCTATCACATTTGATCCATTTTTTTCTCTCTCTCTGTTTTTTTTTTCTTTTTTTTTTTTGGCCTTTCTCCGCAAACAAACTCAATAGGAAATGGTGAAAAATAGAAATAAAAATTTTACCGAAAAAACAAAGAGGAAATTTGCTCATATAAAAAGTAAAAATAAAAAATGTCAACGCTTCCATGATAAGATAGCTTGGACCATCGTTGCGGTTGAACAGTAAGGGAGCCCGTTGGTCAAATCTCAAGTCTCTAAATGCCATTGGGCTGTCTGTTGATCTGTTCGGCTTTGATGCCTTCTTTGTTGGTTTAAAAAAGTCTTAAAGTCAAACCTCAGCTTCTGGAAATGACAAAATGCTCTTTTGACTATGTATGAATTCTCATTAATTTGCGCATGTGCCACAGCAGAAAGACTTTCAAATCAATGCGTTAAATAAAGTGTACATAAAGTTGTGAACGTAATTTTCTGAACATTACTATTGGATTAAAAAAATAAAATTTAATATTCTAATATTTACTTCAAAAGTTTTCTAAATACCATAGTAGTTTTCTGTTTTTTTGAACTCAGAGTTATTAATCTATTCAAATTGTTGCAATCTAAAATTATTTAAATTTGATTTTATTTTAATTATTAAAATATTTAAAATATTTAAATCAAAATAATTATTTTATTTAAAAATTAAAATTATGAATAATCTAAATAGAATCTTGAAAGTTGTTCAAAAATTTCTCTATATTTTGAGTTGCTGACCTGATTCTATCAAGAATTTATCTAAAAAATAATTTAAAGTTGATTTGATCTGAAATTGATTGAATCCATTAGCCACTTCATATTAGAGGTAATAAATTAGTCGAATAGGATAAGTTAAAGTTGAGTTATTTTCCAATCAAATTAATTTTAAATTATATCTTTTTTCAAGCGAATTTAAATTATATCACTTCAAATTGTAAGTTAAGTCATTTAGTCAATATACATAAAAATGTAAGTCAATTTTTAAGATTTTAAATCAAATTAAAGAATGGAATTTTAAATTTTTAAAATAAAATAATATTTTAAATGAATTTTAAATATTTTTAATAATTTAAACTCAATCTGAGTGTCTATGAATTAGATAGAGATTAGTTGAAATCAAATGATCAATGAATTGAATCAAAATTTAATCAATATATGTTGACTTCCAAATTGAATCGAATTATTCGTATGTCAAATTATTTCAAATTTTCTTTAATTTTGAGTCAATTTTTTAAACAAATTTTTAGATTAAGTCAAAATTTACTACCTCTATTTTGCACTAACATACAATCATTATCCTTATTTTACTTAAATTTTATGAAATAAAAAGATATTTTTAGCTTAAAAATATACTATTAACCATTTGCATAATTTTAGTTTTTTTCTCAAATATTAACATACACATATAAAGTGGGATGAAAATCAATGTATATTATTAATTTCAGTCTCAAAGTTAGTTTTTAAATTATTACTTACTATTTATCAAATAATTGTATATAATATAATCAAATAATTATATATAATATAATCAAATGTCATTATTTTATATTATGTTACAAAAAAAAATTATCATATCAAAAAATTTTTAAATAGAAAATTAAAAAAAAATCAATTGTCATATAAAAATTTTCAAAATAAAAATTCAAAAAATAAAAACTTATAAACAAAAAATCAAAATAATATAATAATTTAAATTTTAAAATTTAAAAAGTAAAATTCTAAACAATTTCTAAACATGAAATTAGAAAAATCTAAAGAGGAGAAATTTTAAATGAAAAGCAAAGATTTTAATTAATTCTATTGATTGTTCAAAATTTTGAATATATAAAGATTAGTGACAGTATAATGGATTATCATAAATTATTTTATTCAAGTTTAACAAATTTTTTTTTTTAAGTTTGTCAGTCAAAATTGAAATTATGAATCAATATGTAATACTTGATCACAACTATCTTTGTATAAATAATTTGTAATTATTTATTAATTTTATATTTATTTTGAAATACTTAATATTATTTATTTGATTGATTGTCAATAATTATTTCATTCAATTTTAATAAATTTTCTCTTAAAATTATTTCATATAAGATTGAACATATAAATCAATAAATAATCTTTTGTTACAACTACATTCATAAATAATTATAAATTTATAAAATTTATTTTATTGTTTTATTTAATTGACAATAAATTCTATAATTAAAATTTAATTATGAATTATAAAATACTTTTTTAATCATTTAACTAATTATTAATTATTTAATAAAAATAAATATTAATATTATTTAAAATTTATTATTATAATCATACTACATGATACACACGAATTAAATATTAGTAACAAATTAAAATCAGCCTCGTTATCCATTACAATTCCTAGTGGTGGCAGATCTTGGGGATGGTGGGATGCAACAAACCCTAACATTAAAAAAAATTATTAAAAATTGCTAAGTATTGTTATTAACTTAGAATTTTTCTAATAATTTTAAATCATTATCCTCTCAAAATAAAACTTTTTTGCTATAAATTAAAATTTTAATTAGACGAGTGAAAAATGGCTACAATTTAGCTATTATCATTATTTTATTTGAAAGTATATAAATATATATGTTTCTTTATGGATGCAAATGTAAATATATATTATTAATGCTCTAGAGATATTTTAATATTATATATATTATTTATTTAAATAAATCTAAAATTTTATTTTATTTCTTATCAAATTTTATTAATATAATTTATTTGAGAATGAAATCTCATGTTAGGTATCATTTTCGATTAATGTATTAAATTTAAGCTTATTGATTAAAAATATCTAAATATTTTTTCACGATATTACCTAAAAGTTTATGAAATAGACAGTTTATCAAATTTTTATTCAAATTTGTATTAATATTGTAAATTGTCAAATTAGACGTTTATGTGGGCTCTATATACTGAGATAGACACTATACAAGAAAATAAATCTGCAAAAAATAAAGTTAAAAAGATTTTGAAACTAATTTTAATTTTTAATTTTGAAATAATTAAAATTATAAAACATAAAAATCATAATAAAATTATGTCAAGTCAACCATTTTCGATTTATATGGCGTTCATCTCAACATATAGAACCTACTTAAGAATTTAATCTTGATTATTTATGATATCATCATAAGTTTAGTTAAAATTGAGTAAAACATTTTATTTTGTAAGTTTTGGATGATATTTTTTAAAAAAAAAAGTTTAAATTTTATTATTATTAAATCTAAAATTTATTGACAAAGTTAACTAATTTTAATAAAATCAAAATTAAGTTAAATTGAAAATTCTACTAGAGTTCATAAGTGAATTCTACTAAATTTGATAGGAATGTTTAGCTCAAATATAATCAATCTCGTATGATTAATAATGTAACATTTCATATTTTCTTTTGCAAATCAAATTGTTAAAAATTAACTTAATTAAAAAGGATATAAGGTAAATCATTAAAAAAATGTTGAATTAACTTTGGCTTTTTTTCACGTCTGTATTCGCTAAATAATAATTAAAAAAAAAAGCATTTTGCATGTAAATATGTTATTCCCATAAATTAATGATAGAACAAATATTTTACATGTTAATTTATCTTTAGTTATCCGTTAAAAAATTGGGTAGGTCGTATCATGTGATCAAGCTAAAAGAAATACTAAGATTAAAATTAAAAATAGGCATAATTAATTGATAGCATCATATAGACCTAACTATTTTTAATTATATTTATAAATGAATACCGTAAATTTATAGTCACACAATATGAATTGTTAACGGTTACACTGAGCATATAGCTTCAAAGTAACTAGACATCAGACAATACAACTTACATGTAAAAAAAAAAATGTGTTAGATCGAGTCAATATTAGGTCATTTATTTTTTAATTAGATAAGGTTCAGTTATTTAAGTTTGTAAATTAAGTTGGGTTATCAACGTAAGATGCATAAAGTATGTTGAGTTATTTTCGAATTGTTACTGAATTTCAAATTGAAGTATTCATAAATTTGACGTTTTTTAATAATACAAAACATGCATTTAGTATTTATTCTCAAGTTAAATTTATGGAAAATAAAAATATTATTTAATAAAAACTCAATCAAGATTTGGTTTACTTACATTCATTAAAAAACTATTTCACTTAAAAGTAAAGTTTGGCAGTAAATGAGTCTGAAGAAAGAGTAAAAAAAATATTTTGTCCACTAAGCTTTAAAACAAAAATATTTTGTCTACTAAGCTCTAAAACAATGTCGAAATTTGATCATTAAGGAAATATTTGATGAGAATTATTATAAGAAAAGTTAGTAAAGAATTTAGAATATTGATAAAAAAAATTGAAATGCAAATTCATAAAATTAAAATGTCTGACTAAATATGACATTTTATATTATAGATAATGAACTTCATCATTTGAAAGTCTATAATCATTTTTGTCATATTTATTTATTTTATTGTGCATTTTGGTTTTTTTTTTTTATGTATTTATGATATTTAATGTTATAGGTAGAAGATGTATGCATGTTCTTCTTTTACTTAATTAAATGATTATACTTTGAATTTTAATACCACAAATTATTTTTAGATCACCAAAAAATATTTCAATTTTGTCTATTTTTTAAGGAATTAAACTTTTATATTTGACCTATAAATTTCTATAAGCTAGGCCATGGGCACTTTTACATACATCCCCCTATTTAATTAATGTCTTCATTGTAAAATTATGACCAAATATAGAGTTTATTAAGGGTTAAGGTTTGCACTCTTTTTTTTTTTTTTGGAAAAAATTTAGAATTAGTTAAATTTTAAATTTCTTTTTTAACAATTTAGTTGTCAATAACTGAGTTGTAGTAATTAGGATTAAAGTTGACCTAACTAACACTAGCTAGCTCAAATTTGAGATAACACTCAAAAAGAAAACATCATTAGGAAAACTTATATAGTTTAGGGTTCATTTATGATAGCCAAGCAAGAGACATTTTCAAGACATAACACATATTTCCCCCTAGATTCCCTCTACTAATACATGCACAATCTCAACCCACGTTTACACTTCATCTATATAAGGTGATCGTAATGGCTAAAGAAGGTTAAACACTTTCTTGAAGTTTGTAATTTTTATCCCCTTCATCATTATAAAATCTAACTAATCCATTGATTTTTCTCTTTGTTTCTTCTAGGTATATGAAACCTAAGAGTATTACCAAAGCATTAAGTTATCAATTGGTATTGTGTGTATAGATACTTCTTCAATAGTTGTATTTGTATTAGTATTGATCATTTCCTTATTCAATAAATCTCAAATAGCAAAGCTTCAATCTATCTCCGGCTCCACCTACTGAGAATCCACTACTATCCCCCAGAAGAAGTCCAACCATACCAACAACATCCACTGGCATTAATACAATTTTGACTTGAAATGGCTAATAACCTTGAGGCCATGAATTTAGTAGAAATCATATATTTCCAATTCACAATAACCCTTATAGATATTAAGCCATCCATGACACCCATACCATAAGTAACCTAAATCACCCATACCATCCTACAAAATCTAAACACTTTCCTATTAACTAATCAAGGGAATAAATAACTAACACCTTAACAAATCTAAGAAGCCACTAAATAATCCTCCTCTAAACCCATTAAATGAACCAACATCTCAAAACCTATAATCTTTTATGGTGTTTATTGAACAATTACTGCAAGTGTACAAATCATACAAGTAATATGGAATAAGTAAGATATCATTCCCTTAAGGATAAAGGGGTACTTACCAAAAATATGTTAAGCTCTCTATTATTTAACCAATAAAAAAATAGGAGATAAATGCTTAAAGGACTAAAATGAATTAATAAAAAAATTCAACAAATGGAAATATAGGCATTTTAAGTTATTCTATCTAAAGTTTATCAAGGTTCACCATACTACCTCTCTACGAACAGTATAATAATCATTGTTATAATAATGGATGGACTGTACCTTAAAGATCAATTGCCCTAAGATTTTTAAAATGTAATAAGTATATCCCTAAAGAATTTATGCCTACCTTTATGGTCATAAAGGTTCAATAAAGATTCATTAAGATCTATGGCTAATCATAAAGGATGTGCCTACTATCGTGATCACAAATCCTAAGGTTAACATATGTAGTTTTAGCACTTAGTTTCCATTTTCATTACATCATTGAATGGTTAAAACAAGTGCATACTTAGCCACAATATATGTAACGAAATTATGATCATATATGTTGAATCAAGACACCCATATATAACTAAGACTAAATAGTAATTATATATTCATAGTATATTAATGGATTATAGCCTAATTCCCTATATTAAGGGCTTAGATATACATGCTCAAAAAAAGAGAAAAGAGATGAAATCTATACATGAATTGAATAAATTAAGATAATTGAAAATTCAAATCAAAATCAAAATATCTCCCTATCACCAGTTTAAAGAACCCAACCTAAGGAAACCCCAAAGAATGTAAAATCTAAGCAAATTAGTTAATATATAGATGTGATCACCAAAAACTCTCTTTGATTTCCAAAAGGTGATAGATAGTATCCCTCTTTTTACTATATTAGTCTCTTCCCTCCTAAGGCAGCCCCTTAAACATCTTTCAAAATTTTGATTTTAGCTAAGATGTACAACTTTGATAATGGCATATTCATATTGTTTTGTTTGATAAACATTTGACTTTTAGTTTTCATGGCCTTAGTAATGACTTATCAAATGTATTACATGGCCTTGGCATTAGAATATGCAAATGGCTATAAAACAATTATGCTTAATTTGGAAAGTGCAGAATCTAATACATAAGCCTTGCATCAAGTTGTAGCTCTTAATATTAACTTTAACTCTTTCCAAATGGCCTTTATTTCATTGCTCCATCTTAGATTTCCTTATTCTCTACCTTCAAACCTATATCAAATAAAAATAACCTAAAATTAACTAAAATTAAAACTAATTACTTGAGAAATATTAGAAATATCTCTTATCTAATAAGTACAAGTGTGTAAAATTACACATATAAAAAAATAAGGTGGTTTGAGGGATTATAAAAATTATAAAATGGAAGAAGATTTCTAAATTATTGTTAAGGATAATAATTTTCCAGTCATAAAAGATGTTTTAGACTAGGCATTCCCTTTTAAGTTTAAATTGCCATATTTAGATTCTTATGACAATGTTGGAGACCTAAGGGATAACCTTAAAAAAGAGTGGCTTAAGACTTGTTCATAATTTAGAGTTGGGTTCTATTCAGCCATTTGCCAAGTTGGTAACTAAGTTTAAACCAAAGTTTATAACTAGTATTCCTACGAGGAAAATCTCAAATGATCTTTAAGAATTTATGAGGGGAGAGAAAAGAATCTTAAGAATACATTAAGAGGCTTAATTATGTTACTACTCAAATTAAGAAAAAATGACAGCGGTTAGAGGCAGTAGCTTTATAAAGCTATTCCCATCATGCAAAAGCAAAAGAAATTGTTTCTTAAGCTTTAAATTGCATGAAAAAGATTATGGTTTTAAAACCCTTACTTCATGTAAACTTCTATGGCTAAACCATAATAGCGCTCCAAAACTCAAAAACTTTCATAAAACTATTTCCTAGATAATTTAAGTTTTCCAAATAAAATATTAATCATAGATTTAGATGATTAAAAATAATTTTTAATAGAAAAATTAAAGCTTGAAAGATTAAACAATGCATATTATCAAAGTAGCTTTAACATCAATAATAATTTAATCATATAACAAAAATCATATTATACAATCAAAAAAGCTCTAATACTTTTGAAAATTATAATTTAGTTAATAAGTAAATATACAATAGCATAATATAAACTTTTAATATGCATATACGGATTCCAATTATTCCATAATATGATCAAGCCTAACTAGAAGTTCATAGAGATTACCTTCAATCTTTATCCTTTCTTATACTATCTCTTACTTCTAGTTATGTTGTAGTAAACTATAATTATCCAAGTACTTAACCTTAATAGTATCCACACGAATAAGAAGAAAGAATTCTAAATTCTACTAAAAACAAGTGTTGGCCAAATATAACTAAGCAAAATACAAAGGTAATAGGTAAAGGATAGTTAGCTTATTAGGGTTTCATAAACTTTACTAGGCTAGCCATCCTTGCTCTCTATTTATAGGAGAAGCATTTTTTTCCCTAATACCATTATGTTAAAAAACATCTTAAATACAAATCATAATTTATCTCTTTAAGTAGTTCTAGTTAAATCCTCAAAGATTTTAAAATTTTTTTATAAGATATGATTTTTCTTAAAGGTGTACACTAAATGTTTCTTAGGAGTTATGTACTTTTAAGATGATATTAGATTTTTTTTCATGATTTATAATGTTTGGAACCCAAAGAATGAGTTAAAATAATTTTAGGTATGTCCAATTTAATCCCACACATGAAAAAAGGAGAAAATAGGGTTTTAGTGATTTAGCAAGTGTTGGCCTTTATGCATCAAGAATGGGGTTGAATTAATGGGAGATTGAAACTTTGGAGGGAAGGTGAGGAGTTTAGAGAATTGAGAAAGGGTAGAAAGAAAGAACACAATGTATTTATAATGGTTTGGGTGTTAACAAACCCTACGTCCACTCTCTAATTCTTCATAATTGGGTATTTCACTCAACTTAAAATGGTGTTTCCAAGCTCACATCAAACTTTTACAATGTGTTTTATAGCTCACACACAAACCCTTACAATTTGTGTTTTAAGGCTCACACAAAACCTTACTCAAGTGTTTTACACAAGCTCATGAAATTCTCTTGTATTCATGTCTATTTGGTGGAGTATTTATAGGCAACAACCACTAAAGAGACGCTACTCACAAAATATGCCTAAATCTCTAAGGTAAGCTAGGCAGATTTTGTATTAAATGTCTGTCATACTGAAGTCGCAGTCGTGACTGGCATTTCGCAGTCACAATTTTTAAATTGCATTGGGATGACTAAAATCATGATAGAGAACCCTATTTTGTATCAAACAGCTAGTCCACGTGTCCTTCTACCATTAGTGCTCTAAGAAATATAGTCATTGTGTTTGACCAACCAATAAAAAGTCAGGGTTGAGATTGATATTATTCTTGGGCGCGATAGGGACTACGAATCCCTCTATTTGGTGGGGTGAAAGCACTTTTTTGGGTCACGATCGAGACGGATGCTTCACCTTCACAAATTTTGATATTTCAATAGTTGCCTTGGACATTTAGCATGATATGGTTGCAAATTAGGTTCCCTTCTTTCAGTTATGAAATTTGTGATCGTGACTCTAGGACGCGAATGCTACCGCGAATCTTTCTATGAGTCAATTAAGTTTTCCTCAGCTGGATCGCTGTTGCAATCTCCTTCACAAATTCTTCTAGCTTAACTTCATCCATCCTTAATGCAAGGTTGTTATCGCAAATTAGGGGGTCATGACCGTGAATTTGGATGTCTTACCCAAAGTTAGAGATTTAGACTTTCATCTAACTTCAAATGAAAATCTAACTTAGAAACTACAAAACAAACACTTAAACAAGATATTAGTACCTATCAACCTTCATTGTCAAGATCAAGAGATGCCTTTGACTTAGGTTTGACCAACCTACTCTAACAATCTCCCTCTTTTTTATTTTTACAACTTAGATTGATTTAAGGAAAATGAATTGCATGAGTTTGAAGTTGAGATGGTCAAAGATTTTAAACAGAAAAACTTGTTGATCCAATAAGCTTGATAAAGATTTATAAGTTTGAAATAGATTGCTTTTATTGCTCCTTCTCAACTTATATTCCCCTTATGATATGACATGCACAATTTTTTTTATACTACTACCTTTTCTCCCTCTTTGGCAAGATCAAAAAGAGGGTAAAGTTTAACATTGAATTAAGGTGCATGGGTGTCAAATGTATGAAGCATAAATTAAGAACAATCACAAAGAATAAATAAGTATAAGAAGCAAGTATAGAGCAATTATACAATATATGAAGCAATAATTGCAAAGGATAAAAACAACATTATTATTTATTAATCACTGTGGGATCACAACTTTTACATAAACAAAAAAATAAATGAAAAAACTAAAAAGCTAAGAACAAGCTAAAATATCAGAGAACTATCATCGTCTTCGTAATCATCAATTTCTTCATTTACTCCTCCGCCTTGAGCTTCGTCACCCTCCTCAACCTCTTGATCATTCTCTTTTTTATGTGTGTCCTCTCAATCCTCAAAATTAGGGAGGTGGCAAGGAGTAGCAACCACTTTCTCCTGAAAATCCACCAAATCATTGTAGAGGTGGGAGAGGATAAGAAATCTCTTCTTAATAATCCTTATCACTTTGTCTAGCTTTTTGTTGATTGAAGAGAGAGAGATTGCAAAGGATTTGGTTTTGGGCTTTGGTTGGGGAGGTAGAATGGATTGAGCACCCTCTTCAATAGCTAACCTTTTCCTTTTTAAGGCTTGAGAAGTTTCCATCTTTTTAGCCCCAAATAGACCCAAAGTGTAAGTGTAAGAATCATGGTGTATGGCTTTGGCATTGATAAGGTAAGGCAAGTCTAGAAGTAATAGGATGGTAAGTACTTTTTGGTGAGGAATTTCTCATTTTCCTCATTCAATGCACCTACATAACGATATATGACAGTTACATGAGAGGGTAGAAGAAATTGGCTCTTTGGTTTAGTACTCATGTGAATCAATTGATCCACAATGTAGCGGCAGGTTTGGATAGGTTTGTTTTTTGTCAAACAGAAGAGAAAGGCTAGGTCTTTTAGGAGACCTTCTGATTATCATCACCTCTTGCATTAACAGAGAAGGTGACCATATGATAAAGAAGCCCGCTAGGTAGAGTTTGAATATATTTGGCTAAGGAGGTTTTTGAGTAATGTTTGGTATTGATAGAAATTTCAGACCAAAACTCCTAATAGTTGATGTCAAGTGCGGATATGATGAACAAAATGTCATCCTCTACTCGAAGATTGAGGAGATTGAAGAGTTGCTCAAAGGTAATAAAAAATTATTCCCCAAAAGCCCTAAATATCAACCCATACTAACCTGCTCACGATTTTGCATTTTGACTCAAGATCATCATGCATACGAATTCTAGCACTATTTCTTTATAATCAGGCTCGTCTCGATAGATAAAATTCATTTCAGCCCAAATTACAAAAATAGGCATGGATTTCAACCTTGATTCCAAGTGATTCAAGAAGAAATGATGAGGGAATTTTGTTTGGTTGCATTATCTTAGAAGAATTGGCCTTATAATGATCTTTTTCCTCCTTGGTGATCCCTTTCATCATGAGAAGGGCAGGAGGACTAGATGGTTGGGCAATTGCTTTCCTTTTTTTTTTTTTTTTGGCTCTAGAGGCTTTCTTGAGGGGAATTAGAGATATGAAAGTATTTAAAGAAGATTTAAGGAGTAAAAATTAAGAGAGATGAAGTATTCTAGCAAATGTGAGTTAAAACACTATTTCAAAGGTTTAAATAGGCCAATAAAAGGTGTAAAAATGGTAACAAATGGTAAAAAATGCATTTAATGAGGGGGTGCCATCGGTTGGCGGTCAAATCAGTTAACATTTGGCAGTAACTCAAATTCTAGATCGCAAATTGGAAGTCACAGCCTATAATTACAAAATATCTAAGTAACAGTAAAAAAATCCTCAAAAACTAATGGGGTCAATGATTAAGACTTTTGAATTTTGAAAAAAATTTGCAATGGACATTAAAAATAGCAACCATGAACTGATGGATGATAGACGGATTAATAAGTACTTATAAATCGTGACTGTGACACAGGGAGTAGCAACAACGAATTACAAGGCAAGAAAAGTAAACATGAAAAGATAACATTTGACCTTTTAAGTTGTGATCCACTTAATATATTGATGCTTAGTTCATGCAAATTGGCATAGAGAGGCATAATTGCATAAAGAATTAAGACATCCAAAGAAGTAAACTACACATTCATCACATATACCAAACAATCATTCAAAAACAATACACCACATAAAAAGCATTCTAAAAGATACAATTTTCACTTTAGGGAGCTTTCATTAAGCATTCCCAATTCTCTCTTAATGAAGTTCATTCTTTCTTCATTAAGAGGTTTAGTGAAAATATCTATAAGTTGATAATTGGTGTCAATAAACTCTAACACTATATCACCATTTTGGACATGATCTCTAATATCTATATGCTTGCTCCTAAAATGTGGGATGAGATTCTTTGAAAGATTTATCACACTAGTATTATCACATTAGATGAAAATATGATCAACAACATTGTCATAATCCTTTAATTGTTATTTCATTCAAAGAAATTTGGTGCAACAATAACCCGCAACTACATATTTTGCTTCGATGGTGGACAAGACAACTCAAACTTGCTTTTTACTAAACTAAGGTGCTAAGCATTCTCCTATGAATTGGCAAGTTTCAGAAGTGTTCTTTCTATCTAGAAGACTACTGGCATAATCCGTATCCAAATAACCTATAAGGTTAAATGATGAGTCTCTAGGATACCATAAACCTAAATGCAAAGTGCCATGTAAATATTTAAAAATCCTTTTAACAGCATTAAAATGTGATTCTTTAGGGCAAGATTAAAATCTAGTACATATGCATACACTAAACATGATATTGGGTCTAAAACCAGTAAGATAGAGTAGAGAACTAATCATACCTTGATATCTCTTCTTATCAATGGACTTACCTTATTCATCATTGTCTAGTTGGATTGTAGCACTCATTAGTATCTTTGCTAATTTGCATCCTTCTAAGTGAAATTTCTTAAGTGTGTCCTTTGTGTACTTAGCTTGGTTTATGAAAATCCTTTCTTTAGTTTGCTTCATTTGTAGGCCAATGAAGAATTTGAGCTCCACATCATGCTCATATCAAATTCTCTAGTCTTACACTTAGCAAAATCCTTATAAAGAGATTCATTAGTAGCACCAAATATGATATCATCAACATATATTTGCACAATGAGTGTATCTTGATTATGCCTTTTAACAAACAAGGTTATGTCAACCTTCCCCTTTTCAAAATCATTTTGTAAAAGAAATGAACTAAGTCTTTCGTATCAAGTTCTTGGAGCTTGTTTCAAACCATATAAGGCGTTATTCAATTTAAAAACATGATTTGGAAAGATATGAGATTCAAAACCAGGAGGATATTCAACATAAACTTCCTCCTCAATGACACCATTTAAAAAAACACTTTTACATCCATTTGGAAAAGTTTGAAATTCATGTAACATGCATATGCTAAAAAAATCTTAATGGCCTCTAATCTTGCTAGGGAGGCATAGGTTTCGTCATAGTCAATGTCTTCCTCTTGGTTGTATCCTTTAGTAACCAATCTAGTCTTGTTTCTAGTGATAAAACCTTGTTCATCTAACTTATTCCTAAACACCTATTTGCATCCTATAATAGGGTGTTCCTTAGGCCTAGGAACAAGTTCCCATACATTATTTCTCTCAAATCGGTTGAGTTCCTCTTGCATGGTAATTACCCAACTCTCATCATTAAGAGCTTCATTAATAGATCTTAACTCAAATTGAGAAACAAATGCAAGATTATTGTCTAAAGAATTGAGTTGAGATCTAGTACTTATACCCTTAGATGTATCACCAATGATTAAGTCCCCTAGGTGATGCTTGGAGAATCTCCAATCCTTGGAAAGATTTTGATTTGGGGTTTCCATTTGTTTATGTTGAGGTTCCTTTTCTTTTTTTGATGATTTAATTTCATCATGGTCTTTATCCATCTCTCTTAAGGTTGACTCTAATTCCAATTTCTTAAAATCACCTACAAGATTATTAATAAGAGAACATTTCTCAAGATTAAATTTACTAGATTCATTAAACACAATATTCATAAACTTTTCAACAACTATAAAACTCTTATTAAAAACTTTATAGGCTTTGCTAGAGGTGGAATATCTTAGGAAAATATCTTTGTTTGTTTTTTAATCAAATTTTCCTAGATTATCCTTGGTATTTAAGATATAGCACTTGCATCCAAATAGTCTTAGATATGACAACTTAGGCTTTCTACCATTCTAAAGCTCATAAGAAGTTTTATTAAGAATGGGTCCTTTGAAAACATGATTTGTAATGTAACACGAAGTATCGATCGCTTTAGCCTAAAAGTAATTAGGCAATAAATACTCATTGAGCATAGTTCTAGCCATCTCTACTAATGTTTTGTTTTTTTTCTCTCTATAACACCATTTTGTTGTGGTGTTCGAGGAGTTACAAAAATTATGAAAAATCTCATTCTCTAAGCAGTAAGATTTAAAAGATTCATTTTGAAATTATTTTCCATAGTCACTCCTTATAGAAGAAATAAAGTAGCCTTTTTTATTTTGCACTCTTTTTGAAAAACTTTTAAAAGCATCAAAGGTGTCATGCTTATCATTTAGGAATAATACCTAAGTAAACCTAGAGTAATCATCAACTAGGACAAGTGCATAATATTTTTCGCCTAAACTAGAACTCCTAGTAGGTCCTATCAAGTTCATATGGATAAGTTGAAGAGGTCAAGATATACTTACAACATTCTTTGCTTTAAAAAGGATTGATGTTGCTTTCTTATTTGGCATGGTCCATAAGTCTTATCTGTAGGAAACTTTAGCCCGGGAATAGCTTCCATTAGCTTTCCTCTTGATAAGCTTTGTAAGAGCTCCATGCTAGCATGTCCAAGTCTTCATTGCCATAGCAAAGCTTCATTGCTAAGTGATACAAGACACTTGAAAGAATGGTATTGTCTAAGTCAATTAGGTAGGTATTGAACTTCCTTTCATCTTTGAAGACTACTTTTTTATCCACTAAAGTGGTAACTTAACATTCTTTAGGGTCAAAGGTAAACTATATTACCCTTATCATATGATTAACTTACACTAACCAAATTATGTTGTAAACCATCTATAAGTAAAACATCATCAATGAGTGAAAAACCATTCTTACTAATAGTGCCAATTAACTTACACTTGGCATTGTTTCCAAAAGTGATATTGTCACCTTCCTTCTCTTTTAGGGCCATAAATAACTTTTTGTTGCTCGTCATGTGCTTTGAGCATCCATTATCCACATGTCAATCATTCACTTCATTAGTCATTGCCAAACAATCCTATATGACACAAATAAATCATTTTTGTTTTGGTACCCTAACATACTTGGGTCTTAGGGGGTTTGGCCTAGAATGATCCTCTAACTTGAAGTGAGTCTTCCTAATGTAATAATGAATGTTGATGTAACCAAACTTATGAGTCTTCCTCCTATACATGGCCTTGGTATGAGTAAGGGTTTTTTTCATACCAAGATGATGTGAATGTGAGCATAAGCATGAAGGGATGGGTGTAGAAGTGAATTTTCTATGTGTGTTTGGGTGAGCATGCTTTTTGGTGTAAATATATGCATGATTAGCCTTCTTGTAAATAGACTTTGAGCCTTGATGAGCCTTCCCTTTGCCTTTGGGCAATGGTGGCTTAGTGCTTTGAGCACTTTTTCTTTCAACTACCTCAACACTTGATGTTTGAGGTGTTGAGGCTCTAACGAAGGTTGTGAGTATAGATGTAGATGAAGATGCTCCATTAAAGCCTAGACCATGTCTAATTAAAAAAGGTCTTTGATATACAATAAGTGTATCTAAAGCTTCCTTTCCCTTATGAAATTTCTAAGTTCTATTACTTCACCCTTTAAAGAATCATTCTCTTTTCTCAAGGAGTTTAAGGAAGAAGATGACTTAGAATAATTCTCAACAGATTTCTTGATTGGAAGTCCTCAATTCACTTACAAGGTTATTTAAGGATTTGAATTCATCATCTAGTTTTGAGCATTTTCTCTTATAAGATTTCATTTGTGACTTGTATTTGTCACATTTCAAGGTGAGTGCTTCTAAAAACTCATCATTAAAATCATCTAACTCATCATATTCTTCATAAGAATGGGGTGAAGAACTTACCTCATTTGAAGAATCATCTTGTGCCATGAAGCACAAGTTTGCAACTTCCTCCTCTTCATCTTCTTCACTTGAGCTGTCATCCTAAGTTGCTTTTAAACTCTTCCTTTTCTCCTTGTCCCCTTTCTTCTTCTTTAATTTGGGGTAGTCATACTTGATGTGACCTTGCTTGCCACATTCATAACATGTGACCTCCCTCATTCTATCTTTGAGGTTTGGAGTTGCTTTCTTGAAGTTTCCCTTGTTTTTTTTTCTCCTTATTAGCCCTTTTGTTCTTCTTGAAAGCATAGCCAGCTCCTCTTCCACTTTGTCACTATCTTCCTCACTAGAAACAACCTCTGGTTCTTTATTTTGATGAAGATTTGAGAGCAAAGGTCTTCTTTTTTGGTTTTTCTAATTTATCTCCTTGCCCTTTCATTTTTTTCATTTCTTCATCCATCTTTAAGGCTAGCTCATGAATTAGAAGCTTGCCTATGAGAACATCAATTGGTACCTTCCCAATATCTAAATTTGACTCTTGGATGCTACAAACCTAGCACTAAACTTCTCAAGACATAAAGATTTAAGAATTTTGTAGTTTACCTCATGATTGGTGAGAATCCTTCCAAATTTCTTCATGTTTATAACAATTGAAAGGAGCTTTTTTGTCATATATATGATGTTTTCATTCTCCTTCATCATAAATAGCTCTCATTTTGTCATGTACATTTTTAGCCTGCTGGACTTTACCAACATAGTGCCTTCATGGTAGTTTTTCAAGGCCTTCCAAATCTCATAAGCTGTGAGACAATGTTGGACCCTTCCTATTTCTTCTCTAGATAGAGAACTAAGAAAGATTGCTATAGCTCTTTTGTTCCTTTCATTAGACCTCCTATGAGCTTCAACCTATTCTTCTCATGGGATCAATTCTTCACTTCCATCCACCACGTTAGTAGGTGGCTTCCACTATTTAGCTACAATGTCCCAAAGATCTACCACATCGTTGTCCAAGTAAATTTCCATCCAATACCTCCAATGAGTATAGTCGGATCCCTTAAAATATGGCTTGAGATGGGTATGGATTTCTTCTTATGCCATGATCTTTTTTCACACAATTAAGCCTTGAAATAAGACGAGGCTCTGATACCACTTATTGACCTTTGTGCACCAAGAAGGAGGATTGAACTGATGGAAGATTAAAACTTTGGAGGAAAGGTGAGGAGTTTAGAGAATTGAGAAAAGGTAGAAAGAAAGAACACAAGGTATTTATAGTGGTTCGACTGTTAATAAACCCTACGTCCACTCCCCAATTCTTCACAATTGGGTATTTCACTCAACTTAAAATGGTGTTTCCAAGCTCGCACTTAACTTGTATAATGTGTTTTATGGCTCACACATAAACCCTTACAATTTCTGTTTCAAGGCTCACATAAAACCTTACTCAAATGTTTTACACAGACTCACACTTTAACCTAATACAAGAGTTTTGAAGGCTAGGCTAACTATCAACCCAATTACAATGGTGTTTAATGCTTACACCAAATAATCAAGAACTCACAATCAAAGAATAAGAAGTTGTGAAGTAAATTAAGAAGAATTTAGCTACAATAAGAAATTTTTTTGCATTCATGTTTGTTTAGTTGAGTATTTTATAGGCAACAACCACTAAAGAGAAATTACTCATAAACTATGCTTAAATCTCGAAGGTAAGTTAGGCAGATTTTGCATTAAATGCTTGTCAGACTGAAGTCACAGTCGTGACTGGCATTTTGCAGTTGCGATTTTCCAAATTGCACTGGGATGACTGAAATTGTGGCAAACAACCATGTTTTGTGTCTAACAGCTAGTACATGTGTCCTTTTGCCATTGGTATTCTGAGAAATATAGTCGTTGTGTTTGAACAACCAACCAAAAGTCGTGGTTGCAATTGATATTCTTCTTAGGTGCAACAGGGACCACGAATCCCTCTATTTGGTATGGTGAAAGTCCTTTTTTAGGTAGCAATCACGATAGATGCTTCACCCTCACAAATTTTGATATTCCAATGTTTTCTTTAGACATTTGGCTTGATATAGTTGTCGATTAGGTTCCCTCCTTTTAGTTATGAAATTTGCGGTCTTGACTTTGGACGTGAATGCCACTACTAATCTTTTTATGAGTCTGGTTGGATCACAGTTGCGATCTCGTTCGTGAATTCTTCTGGCCTAACTTTATCTATCCTTAATGCAAGGTTGCAGTTGCAAATTAGGGGGTCATGACCGCGAATTTGGATGTCTTACCCAAAGTTAGAGATTTAGACTTTCATCCAACTTCCAATGAAAATCTAACTTAGAAACTGTAAAAACAACACTTAAACAAGACATTAGTACCTATCAATCTTCATTGTCAATATCAAAAGAGGCCTTTAACTTAGGTTTGACCAACTTAGTCCAATAGTAAGCTTAAATGACCATTCATAAGGGTTTCATGCATTCTATTCACTAGAATAACTAGATATCTTTAAAACACCCAATTGAATGACTATTCAATATCCCCAAAATAATTTTTTTTAAGTTGAATGGTTGTTTTGATGACTTAGTCTACAGAAAGACCTTATTTCACTTGATTTTTCAGCTTTTCTCCTTCTCTCTCCTACCCTTTCCTCATTTCTTTCTCTAAATATCGACCCACTTGATCATACTTTTTCAATCACTAAATTTTTAGTCTAAAATAATATTTTAAACATAATTAACAACCCAATCTATCCTTAGATCATTGAAATTTTGAGTAGTTATTCTTATAGAAAAGTTTTATTTTTGCGATAATTTGCTTAGGTTTTCTTCCACCCCTTAAACCAAGTAATTTAATGTCATAATCTTTGTTTTAAATTTATCTTAGGTTAATTAAAGTAATAAGTCATAGTAGATAATACATAAGCAAGGATAAGGCTCTTTTAAGCCAAAGTTAGGGGAAATGGTTTTGATGTTGTTCTCTCCTCTTATTTTGATTTTGTTTAAGTTCTTTGAACTTTATATGTTAGTATTACATGTTATATTGAGTTTTTGAGATTTAGATTCAAAACTCTAGCTTTAGGCTTTATAGATCTCCTAGAAATTTTGATTCTATTTTATAATTTCTAGTAGAATTGACATGTTAATGCATATTAGAATATTTTTTATTTTTGTTATTGGATAATGATTATTTATTTTAGTGCTATTGATATCCAACCTTAGGAAAATTTCTTAGATTCCCTTATGTTGAAGATGGATTAGGTGAACCAATCTTTCCAGATTAAGGATGGTTATGGCATGATTAAGTTATAGAAGTTAAGACTAAGTGCAAATGATATTGTTGGAAATTTTTTTTGCTTCCATTATTATCATTCTATATACGAATTGAAATATCACTATCCATATATTATGTATAGTAGCCTTTCTAATGAAATGTGTATGTTTATATGATATTTACTAACCTTGGGCTTCTTGAAAACTAAGGACTTCATTTAGAGTTTGAGAAGGCTTACAAGAAGAATGGATGCTTACTTAAGAAAATGGATCAATATGAAATATGAGTGGCTATAATTTGTTATATTTTTTTTAGAAAATATTACATTCATACATCATTGTTATTAAAAGGACTAAGGTAAGAAAACTAAGTATTTTAAGTATAAAGGAATATGTTAAGCTATGATTGCTTAAAGATTAACGTTTAAGTTGGATTTTTTATTAACAAATGAGAGTTACGATTAAGCATATAGTCTCATCATACTACACTTATCTATAAATGTTAACAAATGGTGATAAGTTATGTATTTAAGGTTATAAATAGAGTTTTAAGTTTTACTTATCCATATAAATCTTCTAGAGAAGGAAAGGAATAATTTTTTAGGGTTTAGGACATTTCCACATTATATAAAGAAAAACTATAATTGTGGAGAGACTTATGGATATGTTAATCACAACAATGGAATGGCCTACCATGGTTGAGGTAAATCTACCATGTTTGAGGTAAATTTGCCTCTTAAATGATTTTAACTACTTTCAAATGAATTTTCTTTCCTTCCCCAATAAAGATGCTTTAGATAAATATTAGTTAGCTTAGGTTATATAGGGATGATAAGATTAATCTAAGTTGTATTAAAAGCATATAAGATAAGAGATGTGATGGAAAAGAATGTAATTTATAAGATTAAGAGTAAGTTTATTGATGATGATATAATATAAAAGATATGTAAAGTTATCTTTTAAGAATACTAGTGATAAAATATTTAAGTAGCTATAAAGAAGTAGTGTTTGGGGTTTAATGTGTCTAATAATGAGGATTAGTTAGGAAATTACAAGTCTAACTCTATTGAAGAAATTGAAGAATAAAATACTTTTATAGGAGAAGAATTATAAGACCTAGTTTTCCATAAGGGCATCCACTAGGGTATTGACCATATGACTCCAAGATTCTTAATTGCGTTAATCACATGTTTAAAATGTCATTTGTTTGATAATAAAACCTTAATAAGTTTTGAACTTATATTGGGTGTTTGTGCTTATAGGTGTTGCCCTATGTATAGGGGTATTATTGACTCCTAAAGCTAAAGGCAAGGCTCACCTCAAGAATAATGCTTTAAAAAACATATCAAATAAAAGGGAGACCTTTGAACAATTAGCCCTAAGAAGCATTAAGAATTTTGGAAGTTAATGTTCCCTTTAAATGATTTTAAAGATGGAGGTAAAGCACTTAAGAAGGAGGGCATACCTAATTTAGGGAAGTTTTAACTTTTAATATGCTTTTGAAGACAAAGGCAAAGCATATAAGAAAAACGGATATAATGAACTACTCAAAAGATGATGGAATGACCTGTGCACTAAATGAATGACCTAGTGAATGGGCCTAAGCACTCTATGAATGGCATGTGCATGTATGGAACATATGTTCAAGAAATGAAACAGTCATACAAAGTAGAAGAAAATCTAATTAAGGAAAGAAAACCAAGTTGAATAGTCTAACTTGCTTTAGAATAACCTATATAGACAACCTAATTCAATATGAAGAAAAATTGAAATTTAGATAAAAGAGTTAAAAGGCCTAGATGAATGGCCCCATTCAATATGGAGAAAAATAAAAAAAAAATCTAAACCAAAAAGTTGAACCACTTAGTAGTTATGGAACGACTAAGGCAAAGAAACAATAGTCAAGTGAGTGGCTCATGCAATGTAATGAACGACCTGTTCACTAAGTAACAGCTAGTTTTTTCAAAGCTACTAGACTTTTCTCTTATGTCTATTAGCTAGTTTTGAAGAGTTCTCCTATAGAGAGACAACAATATGAACTTTTTCTAAAATTAAAAACTAAGAAAAAGCCATTATACTTGTTTAAGCTTTAATTCTTTAATTTTTAGGTTGAGTGAGCTTTGTGCAAATTTATAATTAATTTTTTATTTAGTGTGTATAGGCTTTCTTTATGCATTAAATTTATTTGTTGCCTAATATAGAGGCTTAGACATTTACTTAGGTTCAATCCTTTATAACATGATATAGATCGGTGTTGTGCCTTTAAAAATACTAAGGGAAAATTTTTAGTTTTCTTAAACCTTATAAAAAGAGTGTGTTCAAAAGTTTATCCTTAGCCCATAAAAGAATAGGTTGTATTTGATCTTGTAAAAGATAGTGAAAGGCCTAAGTATGACTTATGGAGTGGATGTAGGCATTGTTTCGCTGAGCCATTATAAATCTTTGTGTTGATTTTTCTCTTTTACTTTCACTTCTCATTTTAGAAGTAACCAATTCACACATCCTCTTGGGTTGCCATCTTCTTTAAGATCCTATAAGTAGAATTAAAGCCTCATCTCTTTTTCCAACTTAAGTATAAGAGGAAAGATCCATGACAGTCTAAAATGGTCATAAACTTAAAAGCTAATCAATTGTGATACCTCCATTTTTTAACTACCAATATTATAAAAGTGAAATGTTTAAGATCAAAATCTACTAAAGTTGGAGAATCATAAAAAAGGTCCATGCATCCTCATGAAGACATTTGTTGATGGAACATAAATTAAGAAGGATATTGATAAAATGTCTGAGTAAGAAAAGAAGCAAATGGCTAACGCTGACAAGGCTATCCACATGTTATTATGTGCCTTGATCAAAAATAAATATAATATGATGAGCATAACGTCTACTACTAAAGAAATTTAAGAAGCCTTAGAGATTACACATAAGGACACAAACTAAGAAAAAGAGAACAAGATAAAGACCTTTATCGTCAAATATGATACTTTTTTATGAAGCCAAAAGAGAAAATTAGTCAAATGTATGATCACTTCATCAAAATTGCTAGAGAAATAAAGGTTATTGGAAAGACATTCACTAATAAAAAGCTTGTGAAGAAAGTTTTAAGGTGTCTGCCCAAGGAATGAATAAGCAAGGTCACATCTCTTAAGGATGCCAAAAACTTGAAGACCATACCTTTAGATGAGCTACTGGAAAATCTTATTGACTATGAGATGAATCTAATAGAGAAATAGCATCCGCATCAAAGGAAGCCAATAAGAAGAAGATTGAGTTGCACTATAAGCTACTTTTAAATATTTAAGCTCTGATTGCGAAAAATTAGATGAGAAGGAGGTGGCTCTCACGACCAATTAATTATGGAAAATGTTTAGGAGGGTCCCTTAAAGGAAAGAGAAAAACAAGCTTGATCAAGTGGAGTGTTATGCAGTAAGAAGCATGGTCATATAAAGATTGATTGCCTTAATGCCAAATTTGGCAAGAAATAAAAGAAGAAGAAGAAAGCATATAAAGCCACTTGGGATGATTCAAGCTCCTTCAGATTAAGCTAATATGAAGAAGAGCTAAGAAAAATAAAAAGAGAAAAAGCCAACCTATATGCTTCATGGTAATTGAAAATACCTCTTCAAATGAGATATGCCTAAATACTCATGATATTGATTTTGATGATAATGGTTAAGAGCTTAAAGGTAGGTTTATTGTTAAAAATCTTGTAGAAGTCCTAAAATCGACTAATAATGATTTGGACAAAAGTAATAAAAAATAAAATTTTCAAAATAGAATAGATAGAACTAAAAAGAAATTTTGAGATTTTAAAAGAGGAAAATAAGGTTTAAGTAAGTGAGAAAAAGTTTTATAAAACTCTTTCCACTCAAACTAAAACTCTCAAAAAGGAAGTTTTGAGCTTAAAACACTTTTTCGCCCTTTTTACCAAATGAAAAGAAAAACTTGATTGAATTTTGAGCTCCTAAATATCTTCAAGGGAAAGATATAGGTTAGGCTTTAATCACTCAAGCCTCTACCTCTAATCCTAAATTTGTAAGAGCGTTTTGAAAAAATAAAACCTACCCCCTCTCTTCCATCTAGTAGGACATATATGCATAATTCTAAATGCTCTCACTCATATGCATAAAAGACTAAAACAAATCAAGCTTATATTTATAGGTTCCTTGGACTAAAGCTTAATAGAAATGGGCATGTTTGCTTCATTTTTAGGTCTCAAACATATAGGAAGTCATCCTATGACTATTTTGCTTAAAAACTTAGAAGAGTATTTTGTTGGCAATGTTATCATTATGAAAGGTTTAGCTATAAGGCATGCTTTTACTATCTAAGGCTAAATAATGAAAACGTGTATGCTTCTAACCTATATGGACCCAAAAGGAAATCGATAAAAAAGAAAAATTTTAATTTTTATGTTGGCGATTAAAGAGAAAATGAAGGAATCTAAAACTTTAAGGTGCTAAGTGGTATCAAACTTGTAATATATCCCTTATTCCCTCTCTTTGCTCTTAATTTAAATCTTATACATGCATCCATTTAGGGGGGAGTTGTATATACATGTTTTATCTTATTATATATTTAGTATATGCAATAATTTTTTTTATTTAATTCTTTCTTGCTATAAATGGTATATTTTTTTTATGACCTTAAGATTGTGCTTGATTTGGGTATTTCTCAACAAGTGGTATTAGTGCTAGCTTTGGTGGAGACTTATCTTCAAAGGAGGTGCCATAAATTTTTTAGGGAAATAAATTATTTGAAATAAGGGGAAATTTTTTTGTAAAATGAAAGGGGAAGAAAGCTTTAAATGTTTTTTAATAAAGGAGAAGAAATTTTTAAAGATATTCAATTATTTTATCATGATGACAAAAAGGAGAAGAAGGTTTTGATGTTTGATAAAATGATTTTTGCATACTTTATGATGTTTATTTTATAAAAAAAAATCTTGTTTTTGTTATAATTAAAGGGGAAAATGTTGACCACATGATCTTAAGATTGTTAATGCGTTTGCCTTTATCACATGTTTTTGAATGATAATAACACCTTTAGAAATTTTAACCTGATATTGAGTGTCTGTGCTTTTAGGTTCTACCTTATCTATAAGGGTACTGTTGCCTCCTAAAAGTAAATGAAAGGCATCCCTTAAGGATAATGCCTTGGAAGACATGTCTAAAAAGAGGTAGACCTTTAAACACTTAGCCCCAATAAGCACCAAGAAGTTTATAGGTTGATGTTACACTTAGATACTTTTAATGATGAAGCAAGACATCTAAGGAGGAAGGCATACCTATTATAAAGGATTTTAACCCTTAAGATACTTTTAAATATAGAGGCAAAGCATCCAAGAAAAGGGGTTATAATGAAACTATTCAAAGCATGATGGAATGACATGTGCATTTAATGAACAACCTAGTAAATAGGCTTATTAACTTTATGAATGGCTTATACATTATGAAATATCCATTTAAGAAATGAAATAGTTATATAAAATAGGAAAAATTAACCAAGAAAAGTAGACCAATTGGCCTAGCTTACTTGAAACAACTTAGACGACCAACCCTATTCAACATGAAGAAAAATTGAAAAATTCAGACAAAAGAGTTGAAAAACCTAGCTTACCCTAAAATGGCCTCGATAAATGGCCCTATCAGTTATGGAACTGTTTAAGGAATAACCAAGGTAGAGAAGCAATAGTGAAGTCAATGGTTTATGTAATACCATGAATAGCTCATTCACTATGTAATAACTAGTTTTTTTAAACTTGTCTCTTATGTATACTGGCTAGTTTTTAAAAAGTTCTTCTATAAGTAGACCATCATATGAAACTTTTTTAAAAATAAGAAACTAAGAGAAAATTATTATATTTGTTTAAGCTTTAATTCTTTAATTTTTAGGTAGAGTGAACTTTATGTGAATTTATAAGAAACTTTTAAGCTAATGAGTGTAAGCTTTCTTTGCACACTACATTGTATTTACTACAAAATTTAGAGGATTAGATACTTAATTAGATCTAATCCTTTGTAAAGTGATATAAGTTGTTATTGTGCCTTTAAAAGTACTAAGGGATGAATTTTAGCTCTCTTAAGCCTTGTAAAAAGAGAATGTTCAAACATTCATCATTAGCTTATATAAGTATATGTTGTATTTTGTTGGCCTTTGGCACTAAGAAAAAGGGGTTGAATTATTGTATAAAAATTAAAACAAGAAAGGGAGAAGAGAAATGAGTAGAAAATAAACACAAGATTTATAGTGGTTTGGGTATAAATGACCTTACGTCCATTCCCCAATTCTTAGAAATTAGGTGTTCCATTATCTTTCAAAGGTGTTTTCAAGCTTACACCAAACTTTTACACGAATGTTTTGAAGGCTCACACAACAACTTATACTCTTGTATTTTGAGGCTCACACAACAACCTTTACACTTGTGTCACACAACATTTACACGTGTTTTTACAAGCTCACACAATAACCTTTCTTAGTGTTTTGACAGGCTCACACTATAACCTATTACAATTGGTATTTATGCTCACACCCAATAATGACTTAAAGAATAGAAAAGATTAAGTAGCAAAATTGCAAGAGTTTAGTTATAAAGTTATCAATTCTCTTGCATTTACATCTATTTGGTGAGATATTTATAGCCTCTATCCACCAAAGAGACGTTGCAATAAAACTGGTACAAAATCTTCAAAGTGTACTAGACAGATTTTTGCATTAAATACTTGATAGTCTTAATTTACGGTCACTACTACTCGTTAACGGTCGTGAAATCCAAATTTCATTCGAAAAACCCCGTTTATATCTAACAACTAATCCACATGGTAGCTTTTCATTAGTTCACTAGGAAAATATAGTCATTGCCCTTCACCTGCTCTCAAAAGTAGCGGTCGTGATTTTACTTGCACAGGATGCGACTGAGGATGTGAATTCATCTACCAAAAGTGTTCATCTTCTTCTTTTGGATTCACGGTCGCTACTAACAAGTTCCTATCATGATTTTTGTCTTTCAACAGTTACCTAGGACACTTGTCAAGCTATGGTTGTGGACTTGATTCCCTCTTGAGTTACTTTGAAATACGCGATTATGACTGAGGCATGACTCATACCACGAATTTATTTGTGATTTTGGCTTTCCTTTTTTTGAATTGGTCGTAGCAGAGAAGTGGCCCACGAATACATCTATCAATTTTGTCAACCTGCCTTGGTCTAGTTTGTGGTCATGATTTATCAAGTTCCAGTCGCGAATTAGGAGGCATTAGCTTAATTTGAAGATTTTTAACTCCATCCAACTTCTAATGTAAAAACTAACTAAAATCTGTAAAACAACACTAATTTGAAATTAGAATTGATCAATCCTCTTTGTCAAGATCAAAAGAGGTCCAAGACTTAGGGTTAACTACTCTAGTCCAACAATCTCCCCCTTTTTTATTTTGACAACATAGATTGATTCTAAGTGAAAAATAATACAAATATGTGAAGTTGGAGTATAGCATGAATGAATGCTTAAGATGAAACTTCTAAGTTTGGCATTCAATTAAGCAAAGTGAAATTTCTAAAAAGCTAAGTATGATACTCCCCCTTAACATATGCTATAATTTTCAAGTTAATATTCCCTTTTAAACTAAAATACTTACTATTTCTCCCCCTTTGGAAAGATCAGAAAAAGGGTGAAAGAGGGAAATGAGAAACAATTATAAGCATGCATAAGGAGTAAAAGAAGAACACTTTTATAAAGATAAAATGCATCAAACACTTAAGACAATGTATTACAAGAGAACAACTTTTTATTTATATAACTGTGGGATCACAATATTTGTTAAACAAAAAACAAAAAGAAAATGAAAACAAATACTAAAGATCCCTAATCTAAAGGAGTGGAGAATCATTATCATCTCCAGAAGATTGTGCCTCTTGCGCTTATGTTGCTCCCTCAGCTTCATCCCTATCCTCAACATCGTCTTCGTTGTCATCTCCATCTTGCATATCTTTAAATTCGGTAAAGTCCGAAAGATGGCAAGGAGGAACTCCTAGTTTCTCTTAGAGAACCACCATATCACTGTAAAGATGTGAAAGGAAGAGGAACCTTCTTTTCATCATCCTCATTAGTTTGTCTAACTTTTGATCAATGGTGGCAAGAGACAACTTCGTCTTGGCTTTTGGTTGAGGAGGAGGGACTTGTATGGTGTCTTCTTCAATTTAAAGCCTCTTTCTCTTCAAAGCTTGGGAGGTTTCCATCTTCTTTGCCCCTATTGCACCAAGGGTATAATTATATATGTCTGGATGAACAGCCTTGGCATTTATAAGATAGGTGAGGTTTAGAAAGTTTTGAGATGGAAGAAACTTATTGGTGAAGAATTTCTCTTTCTCCTCATCAAATGCTCCAACAAATCGGTAGATGGTTGTAATGTAGGAGGGCAAGAGAAATTGGTTGTTTAGTTTTGTACTCATGTGGATCAATTGATCCATAAGGTATCGGTCAGTTTGGATTGATGGATTTTTGACAAGGCAAAATAAGAACGTCAAGTCTTTTTGAGAAACCTTTTCGTCACCATCACCTCTTACATTTACGAAGAAGATAATGATGCGATGAAGGATCCAAAGGGGTAGGGATTTGATGTGTTTGGATAAAGAAGAGCAAAGGTCGTGTTTGGTTTCAATAGAAATCTCCAACCAAAATTCTGAGTAGATAACATCAAGTGCGGAGTTGATGAAGGGAATGTGTTCTCCGACTTGCAAGTTGAAAAGAGAAGAAAATTGGTCGAAGGTAATGTAAAAAGGGTCGCCAAAGGCTCAGAACACTAACCCATATTGTACGGCTCTAGAATCGGCTTTTCGGCTCAGTTGCATGGTGCACATAAATACTCGCATAACCTCTTCGTATTCGGGTTCATCTTGAACGATGAACTTGTTCCAGCCCAAGTAAGAGAGAAAGGCTCTAATTTCAACGTTGATGCCTAATGTTTCCAGCATGAAGGTTAACGGTATCTTGTTTGGGAGAATGACCTTAGAAGAGTTTGCCTTGAATCTATCTTTTTCTTCCTTAGTTATTCCCTTCATGAGATGGAGGGCAGGAGGTGCAAAGGGTTGAACCATTGCCTTACCCTTGTCAGCCTTGGAGAACTTCTTTGGAGCATTGCAAGAGAGAAAGAGGGCTTGATGATTTAGAAAGATTTGAGAGAGAGAGTTGATGTTTAGAACTGAAGTGATGAGAGTACTATTAAAGGGGATATTTATAGGCTTTGAGGGGTATGAAAATGACCATAAATGGCTAGAAATGGATTAAATGAAGAGAAGTAATGGTTGGCAGTCAAATCACTTAATTGCCTAGGCGGTTACTCTAATTCGCGTCTGTGAATTCATGAGTCGTGACCGTGAATTTCGAAAAATGTGAGAAACGAACAAATTTTCCTCGAAAATACGCGCCTTAAAGGTCAAAATTTTGAAACACTGACCAAAATTTGAGGTGGAGCGAAAATTTCGCAATCGCGAATTGACATTTGACAGCCTAATGAAATTGACTTGTAATTCACAATCATGAAGAAGGAATAGCGACCGCAAATTATGGTCAGTAAGGATAAGAATTGAAAAACCAATTTTAGAAAAAATGAAAAATTATGATCCACATGAAAATACATACATTAATATCACAAATCAACAAATACCAATATTCAAAGCAGTATCACACAAGATCAAGAATTTTCACTTTAGGAAGCTTCCATCAAGCATTCCTAACTCTCTCTTAATGAAGTTCATCCTTTCTTCATTTAGAGGTTTGGTGAAAATATCTGCGAGTTGATGATTTATGTCAATAAATTCCAACACTGCATCACTTTTTTACACATGATTTCTAAGAAAATGATGTCTAATATCTATGTGCTTGCTTTTAGAATGTTGGATGAGATTCTTAGAGAGATTAATAGCACTTATGTTATCACATTTAATTAGAATGTGATCAACTACTTTACCAAAATCCTTTAATTATTATTTCATCCAAAGAACTTGGGTGTAACAATAACTCGCCACCACATACTCGGCTTTTGCGGTGGATAAGGCAACTGATACTTGCTTTTTACTAAACCAAGAAACTAGACATTCACCTATAAATTGCAAGTTTCAAAAGTGTTTTTTCTATCTAATAAGCTACCAGCATAATCTGCATTTGAATACCCTATGAGACTAAATGAAGAATCCCTAGGATACCATAGTCCTAAGTGTATTGCGCCATGTAAATACCTGGCCTAGAAGCAGTAAGATAAAGTAGAGATCCGATCATACCTCGATATCTCTTTTCATTTACCACTTGACCCGATTCATCCTTATCTAGCTTGATGGTATTGTATATTGGAGTTTTAGCTACTTTGCAACCATCCATGCCAAATTTCTTTAGCATCTCCTTTGTGTACTTGGTTTGGTTGATGAAAGAACTTGAGCTCTCCTATCATGCTTATTTCCAATTCCCTAGTCATATACTTAGCAAAATCCTCACAAAGAGATTCATTAACAGCACCAAAGATAATATCATCAACATAGATTTGAAAGATTAATGTATCATGCTAGTGCCTTTTAACAAAAAGTGTGGTGTCCACCCTTCCTTTTTCAAAATCATTTTTCAAGATAAATGAACTAAGCCTTTCATACCAAGTTCTTGGAGCTTGTTTCAATCCATGTAAGGCTTTGTTCAATTTAAAAACATGGTTTGGAAAACAATGATACTCAAAACCAGGAGGTTGTTCAACATAGACTTCCTCCTCTATTATGCTAATAAAAAAAGCATTTTTCACATCCATTTGAAAATGTTTGAGATTCATATGACATGCAAATGCTAAAAGAATCCTAATGGCCTCTAATCTTGAACGGGGGTAAAGGTTTCATCATAATCTATGCCTTTCTCTTAGTTATATCCCTTAGCAACCAATCTAGCTTTGTTTCTAGTAATAAAACCTATTTCATCTAACTTGTTCTTAAACACCCATTTACAATCTATAATTCGGTATTCTTTAGGCCTAGGGACAAGTTCCTACACTTTATTTCTCTCAAATTGGTTAAGTTCTTCTTACATAGCAAGCACCCAACTCTCATCATCAAGAGCCTCATCAATTGACTTTAGCTCAAGTTGAGAAACAAATGTAAGATTATTATCTAAAGGATTAAGTTGATATCTAGTACTTACACCCTTAGAAGTATCATTAATGATTAAGTCCTTGGGGCGATACTTGGAGAATCTCTAACCTTTGGGTAAATCTTATCTTGGCTCATCTTCTTGTTGATGTTGTGGTTCCTCATCTATTGATGATTCACCTCCTTCTTTGTCCTTTTCATTTCTTCTTGTAGAATTATCTAATTCCATCTTTTCAAGATCACCTATAAGATCATCAACAAAAATACCTTTCCCAAGATCAAGTTTACTAAACTCATCAAAAACAACATTCATACATTCTTCAACTACCATTGTACTCTTATTAAAGACTCTATATGCTTTACTAGAGATGGAATATCCTAAGAAGATACCTTTATTGGTTTTATAATTAAATTTTTCAATATTATCCTTATTGTTTAAAATATAACATTTAGATCCAAATACTCTAAGGTATGAAATCTTAGGTTTTCTACCATTCCAAAGATCATAAGAAGTTTTATTAAGAATGGGTCTTTTGAACACTCTATTTACAATATAACATGAGGTATTAATGGCTTAGGCCCAAAAGTAATTTGGTAAGGAATACTCATTGAGCATTGTTCTAGCCATTTCTACCAATTTTCTATTTTTCCTCTTTACAATACCATTTTGTTGTGGTGTTCTAGGAGTTGAAAAATTATGAAAAACTCTATTCTCTAATTAATAATTTTCAAATGACTCATTTTGAAATTCCTTTCCATGGTCACTTCTAACAGAAGATATGAAGTAACCTTTTTCATTTTAAACCCTTTTTGCAAAACTTTTGAAAGCATCAAATGAATCATTCTTATGAGCTAGAAAAGATACCTAAATGAACCTAGAGTAGTCATCTACAAGGACTAGTGCATAATGCTTTCCACCTAAGCTAGCACTTCTGGTAGGTCATATCAAGTCCATATGGATAAGTTGAAGTGGTCTAGATGTACTGACAATATTTTTGGCTTTGTGAGAGGCATAAAGTTGCTTCCCCATTTGGCATGGACCACATGTCTTGTCTTTGAAGCAATTAAGCTTTGAAAGTCCTTCCACCAACTTTCCTTTGGATAGGCTTTTAAAAAGATCCATGCTTACATGTCCAAGGCTTCTATGCCACAACCAAGCTTCATTGCTCAAAGACATAAAAGATTGGTTAGCCAAATTGTCTAAGTCAATTAAGTAAGTATTGCCTTTCCTTTGACCTTTGAAAATAACCTCATCATCCACTAAAGTGGTGACTCGGCATTCCCTAGGATTAAAGGTGACTTTGTTACCTTTGTCATACAATTGACTTACACTTAACAAATTATGTTGTAAGCCATTAACTAAAAGAACATTATCAATTAAAGAACATTCATTCTTACCAATGGTTCCAATGCCAATTACCTTACCCTTGGCATTGTTACCAAATGTGACATCTCCACTTTTTTTTTCTTTCAATGTCGTGAATAGCTTTCTATTTCCAGTCATATGCTTAGAACATCCACTATCCACATGTCAATTACTTAATTTGGTGGTTGCCACATTCCCCTACACAATAATAGTAAGTTATTTTTTCTTAGGTACCCAAGCATACTTGGGTCATTGGGGGTTAGAAGATGAAGGGTCCTCTAATTTGAGGTGAGCCTTCCTAATGAAACAATGAATGTTGATATGCCCATATTTCATGCAATAATGGCATTGGAGTTTAGACTTGTAAGTCTTTCTCCTATGCACATATTTAGTATGAGTAGGAGACCTTCTTATACCATGATCATGTGAATGCATGCATGAACATGTATGATGAGTAGGAGTAGAAAATTTTTTATGAGAATTATACATATAGGCATGGTTAGCTCTTTGAGTCTTGGCTCTAGAGCTTGGGAAAACCTTCCCTTTGCCCTTAGGGTTAGGAGGCTTAGTGCTAGGAGCACTTTTCTTCCCAATTACCTCAATGCTAGATGTTTAAGGTTCTGAAGATCTAACAAATGTGATATGAGATGATGAGGAGGCTTCATTAAAGCCTAAACCATATCTAACAATTGGTGGTCATTGTGACACAATCAATGTGTCCAAGGCTTCTTTTCTTTTATGGAACTTAGAGATTGAGCTTTTAAGCTCAATGACTTCTCCCTTAAGAGTGTCATTCTCCTTTCTTAATGAAGCCATTGAAGAAGATGATGTGGAAAGTTTTTCTACTCAGTTTTTGAGTTCTTCATTAGAAGTTCTCAACTCATTTACAAGATCAATAAGAGTCTTGTATTCATCTTCTAATTTTGAATACCTTTTCTTATAAGTTTTTACTTGTGACTTATACTTGTCACACCTCATGGTTAGAGCCTCTAAAAGCTCTTCATCTATCTCATCAAATTCAAAATCAGAATGAGAATGGGAAGAAGTACTTACCTCATTTGTAAAATCTTCTTGTGCCATGAAACATATGTTGGCAACTTCTCCTTCTTCCTCTTCTTCAATTGAGCTTTCATCACAAGTAGCTGAAAAGCTCTTCTTCTTCTCCTTGTCTCATCTCTTTTTCTTCTTCAATTTGGGACACTCATACTTGATGTGGCCTTGCTTGCCACATTCATAGCAAGTGACATCATTGGATTTCTCTCTTAGATTAGGAGTTGTCTTCTTAAAGCCTTTTCTTTCTTTTCTTCTCTTGATCAACTATTTTGTCCTCTTAAAGAGCATTGTTATCTCCTCTTCTTCCTTATCACTTTTTTCATCACTTAAGGTGATTTCTACCTCCTTCTCTTTTATTGAAGCTTTAAGAGCCATGGCTTTTCTCTCTTTTTCTGGTTTGTCTCCTTAGCCTTTTAGCTTTTTCATTTATTAATCTTTTTGTAAGGCCAACTCATGAGTTAAGAGTTTGCCTATCAACACATCGGTTGGAACCTTTCCAATCTCTAGATTAGACTCTTGTATGCTACAAACTCTAGCACCAAATTTATCTAGAGGAAGAGTTTTAAGGATTTTTGTGTTTACCTCATAGATAGTGAGAGCTCTTCCAAATTTCTTCATGTTGGTGACAACAGATAAGAGCCTATTTGTCATTTATGTGATGCTCTCATTGTCCTTCATCATGAAGAGTT